>CM034536.1:22364156-22459751 GCA_020002185.1 Paraescarpia echinospica | reverse complement strand
AACATCAGTGATTTTTAAATTATTAGAAAGACTAATTAAAGATCACATGGTGGATTTTCTTGTTAAACATAACTTGATAAACCCATCTCAACATGGGTTTCTAAAAGCGAGGTCATGCTTAACAAATATGTTATGTTTTTTGGAAGATATCACTAAGTGGGTAGATGATGGATCACCGGTAGATATCATCTACTTAGATTTTCAAAAAGCTTTCGACAAAGTGCCACATCAGAGATTACTGCTTAAACTAAAAGCCCATGGCATAGGAAATGGTATAATTAACTGGATAGAAAAATGGCTGATTGACAGAAGACAACGGGTAGTTGTTGATGGGGAGGCTCAAACTGGAAATCAGTCTTGAGTGGGGTTCCACAGGGATCAGTACTGGGACCTATATTATTCTTGATATATATAAACGATTTGGACGATGATATAGCTAGCAAGGTGTTGAAATTTGCAGATGATACAAAAGTGTTTAGAAGGATTAAAAGTGATGGAGATAGACAGCATTTACAAGATGATCTTGACAGGTTGATTAAATGGTCTGAAAAGCGGCAAATGTTGTTCAATTTTGGGAAATATAAATGCCTCCACACAGGACATGGGAACGAATATGTAGAATATACAATGGGGGGAACTGTACTAAGTACTACTGTAAAAGAAAAAGACTTAGGGATGACAATTAGTGCTGACATGAAGGTTTCAGAGCAGTGTGGAATTGCAGCTTCAAAGGGAAATCAAATCCTTGGATTGATTAGGCGAAATATAGCATATAAAAAAAAGAACTAATAATACCACTGTACAAAACAATAGTTAGGCCTCATTTAGAATATTGTATACAAGCGTGGAGGCCATACCGCAAGAAGGACATAGATATGCTAGAAAGAGTACAGAGGAGAGCGACTAAAATGATACCAAAACTGAGGGATCTTAGTTATGAAAAACGCCTAAAAGAATGTGGTTTAACAACACTAGAGACCAGGAGATTGAGAGGAGATCAGATAGAAGTGTTTAAAATATTGAATGGTTATGAAAATATTGATAGAAATATGTTTTTTTCAGTTAAGAAAGATAGAAAGACTAGAGGACATGAAGTTACATTAGTAAAGGAGCAGTGTAGATTAGACGTGAGAAAGTTCTCATTTTCACAAAGGACTGTGAATGAATGGAACAGATTATCTGATGATTGTGTGGGTGCTAGTAGTGTGAATATGTTTAAAAATAAAATCGACACATACCTCAGAAGGGCTGGATATATGTAGATAAAAGGGTTGGACTCTCGATAAGCCAAAGGGCTTCCTTGTCCACCTGCCATCTAGAATTAATTCTCTGGATGGCAATATTGTTAAATCTTGTTAAATCTTGTTAAATCTTGTTAAATGTGTATGTTGTCAACTTGTGACCATCGAAATTACGGAGTTTTCGAGAATGGACTTCACTCCCCGATCGAGAAGGCCCGACCGACAGTTTCGCAACTGGGCGCATGACCCGCACGCATGCACGCATGCACGCACGCACGCGCAACGAAACACACACGCACACATACGCATGCACACGTAAACAAACACACGCACGCGCACACACACATATAGTCTACACGCATACACACACACACGCGCGCACGCACGCACGCACACGCTCGCGTGACTATTCATTAAAACCTGTCACATAATTGACAATTACACATCAATTATGAAAATAGTAATCATTTCGTCGAACGCGTGTCCATAGACAGAATGTATATAGTAGACCTCGATCATTGGTCAAGAACGCTCGTCTTTCACCCTAGTATGCAAAGCCCAACAAATTTGTTTTCCGGACCGGTGACAATCTAAAAGGAACGACGAAAATTTTAATAATACGTAATTAAATAGTGTAGCATTGTTCGATATAGTATACAAGTATACGATACAAGGCTTCTGATGTATGGACTAAAAAAAGTGGTCCCGAATGGTCGGGCTTGTAGCATTTCACCATAGCAAAGTCGAAATACCCGATTTTTCGGGACCATGTATAGTGACACGATGATGTTATATCTTTTCTTGTTGGAAAGTAAAACGTCTCCATTATCCAGTTCCATTGTTCAGTATATAGAGTATATACAATGTCTATATATATGATGCAAGGACTAAAAAAGTGGTCCCGAATGGTCGGGCGTTTGGCTATCACCCTAGCAAAAACAAAAAGCCCGACTATTCGGGACCATGCAGTGACACAACGGAACGACAATGTTATATTTTTGCTTGTTGGAAATTAAAAATTACGCCATTATCCTATATTTTAGCATTGTTTAGCATATAAAGTATATGTAAGGCATAGACTAAAAATTAAATGGTCCTGAATGCTCCGGCTTTTAGCATTTCCCCTTAGCAAAGGCTAAAAGAACGAGTTTTCGGGACCAGTGACACAAGAGAACGACAATATGTTATATCTACTCTTGTTGGATAATAAAAAATACGTTAGTATCATTCTGTAGCAGTTTTCACTATATCTAAATATGAGGCCTAATATGGATGTACTAGAAAAGTGTTCTCGAATGGTCGGGCTTTTAGCCTCTCCTCCTAGGAAAGGCTAAAAGCCCGAGTGTTCGTGAACAGTGATACCTGGGAATGAGCCGCACGACAGAATAACGTGCATATGTATAGCGTGCTTAACACAAAATGTCTTAAATTACTGTTTTGTTAGTTTATTATGGATGTGATACATATAAAGTATCTCTAATTGTATGTTCACTTAGGACCTATTTCCTGCCGTGGCGCTGCACAGCGCCGCAGCGCCATGCGAGTGCTAAATATAGGTACACATTTTGCGGTTGACGTCATGTTCACGAGTGGTCGGGCTTTTAGACACACCCGCTGTTCGAGAGGATGGCCCGAGCTGGGTGAGCGCGTCGCGATTATCGCTCATCGACGCAAATACGTTGGGGCCGACCGGAACACCGCTGACGTGGCGGCATGGCTTCTTCGAAGCTCGAACAGTCACTTTGGACGCTGAACATTACACCCACACAAGCTTGGAAACGTAACCCACGTTAACGATTCCCACCACGCTTCACGACTTGACTTGCCATTCTCTTGGCAGCAGGGCAACTTGTCTCGTTCAACCCTGGATCTGTCCCAGTCCTTCGCCAGCGCCCAGATAGCGAAATGCGTACAACAATCTAGGCATTGTGGAACACCCTCTAAGATTACAGTGAAACCACCTGCTTGCCTAGAAACGCTAGCAACAGAATACCACGCCCCACTGAGCGCATCTGCAACCGAGTTGCTGTAATTACGTAACTAAGGCGGTTGGTCAACAATATGCCTATCTACTGGCTTGACCTTCCTCATTTCCCAAAATAAACCTCAAGAAAGTATATTTAAACATCCAGAAATAGCAGAAATGCTACAGCAATACGTAATACAATGTAATTATGTTGCACACAAAAACGTTGGCTAACATCACTCAAACAGGCCGATATCATTGGCTATACAGGCCGAGTTCACTGCTGCACAGGCCGAATTCACTGCTGCACATGCAGACTTCATGCCGCTATCGTTCTTGGTCAACAGCATACCCCCGAACAGGCCGAAATCACTGCCGCAAAGGCCGAGTTCACTCCCGTACAGGCCGAGGTCACTGGCCGACTTCACCGAAACAGGTCGCGATCAGTCGGGCCGAAATCGCGAAAGGCCGAGATCACTGTGAACCATTTGTAGGCTATCATGTGATTCAACATAAAGTCACATGATAATGCCAATAACAAAATGTACGGCTGTGCATCTGCGATGTTCCTATTTTGTGCTTGTATTGTTAGCTTGTCGATTTATGTCAATAATTTGAGAGTTAAAGCAGAAGATAAAAATACATATTTATCGAAGAGGAGAAGTTTGCTGCAAGAAGAATGGGGTATGATGACTGGAGGCGACGTTGTTTTGAACGCAGACGAGCTCAAAGTGAACAGCATTCTGATGAAGTGGAAGGCAGCGGAAATGAGCGAAGCTACAAAACCACACGGTTTCTTCCTTCCGGCTTATAACTTCATGACAGTCAAAGCCAAAATAGAAGAGAGCGATGTCTTCAGATTCATTAAGAAAATGCCAAAAGGTTAGATTTCAGCCTTGTTCAAGCTTGTTTTCAAGGCAGCCCGCAAGGTCAAGGATCTGTCATTTCTGTCACTTGACTTCAGTTGAGTCTGTAGTGTACACTGTAGCCTAGCCCTAGGTGACCGTTATCATGTTTTTTTTCGAGATGCGGGCATCTACACATCAACAGTAGATGCACATTATTGTACATTTTATGCAGTAACAAAACAATGTAGGCCTACTAAAATTGAATATTCTGATGTACACATAATTGTTATTATTAATTTATTATTTGGCATTTAAACAACAGTAGCACAACTAGTTGTAAATTATTGTTTCTGCTGTTTCAATTAAGGGGCCACCGTTCTTGCTATTTTTGGATGTCCCCCACGCCATTGTAATGCCTTGTAGTTATGATTACATGTGGATGTAATCATAATTGTACTTAATTACACTCATTTTATGTTAAATTATTTTATCATAAATTAATCATGTACATTTTAATTATAAATGTAAGTGATCAAATTATGATGTAATATCATCTCTGCTGACAGGTGCTGCCCTCCATATACACGATACTGCAATGGCGAGTGCCCACTGGTTGATCAAGAATGCTACCTACAGGCCAGACTGCTACATGTGCATTGATAAATCTGGACAGCTCTTGTTTCAACTAGCCAAGTCAAAGCCTATTGACTCAAGTAAGTAACATAAAAACGTGTATGGTTTACAGGGCAAGTGTGAAATATATTGGACACTGGTATGTAACAGTAATACCAAAAAAACATACAGTATCATGCATTGGTTTGTGGTGGTCTTGTCTTCAGCACATTTTGCAAAGTATAATTTGAATGACTATAAAAAGAGGGAACTGAACTGAAGCATCTAGGAGGAGATGTTGTCAGTCTGACCCCCAAAGTTACTGTATTGATGTATAATAAAAGTACAGTTCTACACAGTCTAGTCATCATTAGAGCAAGAGGCCGTGGAAGGTGTTTAGTAGGTTGATGTTACATGTTTGTTAATTCACTTGGTCAGCTGCACTTGGTTTGAAAGGCGGTTTTGTTGACAGAGTGCCAATGGAACACTGTGATGCAGTACCGGAGCCACGCAGGAAACACATCACTGTTTGATTTATAGTAAGTACAGCGTGTTCACAGTAAATACTGTATGTTCACAGTAAGTACAGTGTGTTCATAGTAAGTACGGTATTTTTATAGTAAGTACAGTATGTTCATAGTAAGAGCAGTATGTTCATACCAAGTACAGTATGTCTGGAGAGGCAAGTGAAATGTTTGGTCATGCACTGGCATTATTTAACAGAGGTCTTTATAACTGCAATGACTAGTCAATATTTTATTGTGTGTCTTCTTATTGAATAAACATTTCAGCCATTTATAAACAAGTTACATTTTTATTTACATATAAAAAGTACACATACAACAGACTTAGCAAAAACAGTAATGTTAAGATAAGCAAGAGGCTCTCACCTCTGCAATAAAGACAATAACAAACGGCGGTGAAATCTCCATAACGAACATGTTTGGATTTAGTCAGACTGTTCCTTATATATATATTCCATCTCTTGTATACATCCATGGATGGTACATAATATAGTATAGTGCTAATGCAATGTTAAAAGTAAACCAGCTGAAGCAACTTTAATCGGATGTTCCTTACATAAGGACTTAAGTAGTCATTCTAGTGAAATGCCACTAATCAGACTGATTGATTGGTAAAACATTACTGAGAGTCCACCATATCTGTTCAGTAATTCATTTACTTTGTTTCAGCCTGTACGGGAATATGACAATAGTCACAGACAATCCGGCTAAAACATATCGAAAACAGTATGACGTGTGGCAGAAGTTTAGTTCTGCATTCAAAGCAGTGCAGGGACTTGTGTTTAACACAGAAATATTTGGCACCTACTTCGAACAGGCACTGAATGAGCTTCATGCAGACAATGTACAATACGTTGAAACAAGGGCACTTCTAGGACCGGTTAGTTTAGCTAGCATCCTTATTGCACATCTTAAGTTTGTCACTCCTAATAGTTAGTTTATTTTAGTGTCACACGTTTTTACACTTTGCTGTGTATTTAGTTTTCTGTGATCTACGTTACTTTTTGTGAGACTCCATATTCTTAAATAACTGCTAATTGTACTGTGTTTAGCATCTAATAAATATACTATTTATGTCTATTTTAACAGGTCAAACACATTATACATGAAGCAAAATGCATTATAATCAATTTTTTGCATTTAAAGATAATACATGTTTCTGCTGCACTTTAAATAGGAAAACCGTTATTCCATCAGTCAGTACTGTATTGGATACCGGTTAATACTATCAACTTGACAGCAATACAAAAACCACTCTTAATGCAAACAAGACAAATATTTCCTGCTCAATTTACATATTTTTTGGATATTTTATTATTGTAAATTATTATTATATATCATGTTATCTTGTTGCACACAAAATAGCATCTATGTTGCATTGAGGTATGAGTATTAAGTTACTAACTTCATTATGCCGTATCAGTGGCATGCTGATAAACCTCATCAATGAAAAAAGCTAGTTTTGCATGAAACCAAAACAAGATGCTAGAAAACGACACACCAATATAAATCAACACCACACAGATAGAGAACGTTGAAAGCTATGTCTATCTGAGACAGCGATACAGCATCAGAGACAAAAACAAGACAAGAAGATTCAAAGAAGAATCACTGCTAGCTGGATAGCATTCAACAAACACCGCGACATCTTCAAAGGTAACTTTGAAACCTGCTTGTCAAGTCTACAACTCATGCGTACATCCAGCGATGACATGGCGTAGAAATATGACCATTCACCAACCAGGCAAAGAATAGGCTAGCAGACGCACAAACAAAGATGGGAAGAAGTATATTAAACATCACATATTGGGAGAGAAAAACAAACATCTGTGTAAGAGAGAAGACAAAGGTCATAGACATGATAGAACAAATCAGAAGACAGAAGTGGACCTGGGCAGGGCACATCAGTAGACCACGAGATAACCGATGGACATCGTGTATAACTACCTGGAGACCTTACGAAGGGAAACGATCTAGAGGAAGACTGGCAAGACAGTGGAGAGACAAATTAGACGAGTACTGGAAGGGCACCATCTGGCAGAGGATAGCACAAGACAGGCAGATCTGGAAACGACATGCTGAGGCCCAACCATGAGACAGTACGGCTGCACAATGATGATGATGAAAACAAATGTCTTTTCCATATCTTTATAGGTACTATGTGTATACTTACAGGGCATTTTGTGTTGAAATATCATTCATATGGTTACATTAGAACAATTGCATTGTTGTCCTCTATAGTTGAAAATCAAAAAGTCAGTTTGCCCCAAAAGTCAATTACGAGGTTTTATTAACATGCATTAATATGTAGTGGTCTGGTTATTCCAGGTGTTTGATCTCAGTGGTGCGGAACAAACCAAGGATTGGGCTGTAGCAAAATACAAGGAAGTCCAATTGAAGTTCTCCAAAGAGCATTCAGATTTCTTCGGTGCCAAAACCATCTACATTGCCACAAGGTTGTTTGACAATTATTTCTGTAGACTTTCCACCTATCTTGCCTGAGCATTTTTCTCAGTTTACCTAGGTTAACTCAAGTTAGAAAGTCATTAATGAAGTGAGCCAATGTTCTACTTCCTATGCCATACAGTAAACAAGAAAATACAAAAATTGTATTAATAGACAAGTAAAAAAGTTATTATGCATGTCATAAAAAGCATATACTGATTAAATTGTAAATCACCTACAAAAACATGAATGTTGGCAAGAGAAGCAAATTTTTTTATTATGTTTATTTGCAACCACTCATTAAAACTTACATAATTACAATAATAATTATGTAACTAAATTTAAGCAAAACAGTTGAAAATCAATTCAATCATATATGAACTTATTGTTTGAAAGTTGGAGATTATTATGTTAAAAATGACAAAAACAGGAGTTATTGGATACATAGAAGATCTGTATTTGAACTGCCGGATATTTTGTTTGCAGGAGAAGCAATTTAACGAGCGTGATCTCTGACGTGAAAGAGGCGATGCGACTGAGAGAAAAGTTTCCCGACAGCTTACTTGGTTTTGATCTCGTGGGAATGGAGGATCAGGGTTATCCCCTGGAGTACTTCCTTGATGCCCTTCTCTTCCCTTCCCAGCACGGGATCAAGCTGCCTTATTTCTTCCACGCAGGAGAAACAAGTAAGATCTGTATAAGTGACGTTAAGGCAAAGTTGTCTCTTCCGTTACATGGAATCTTCCAGGGGTGGTAATTGTCAGCACACAGTTTGATGAATTAGTTGTGCTTGGTCCCAGTTTGTGGTTAGGAATGTAGAAAGTATCTAACTTCAAAGGCACATCCAGACTGGGATGTAAGTGCCAATAATTGTTTGCAATTTGACTGTTTGTTTACAATTTGAATATTTCAAATGGCAAACATTGATACATTTTTATTAAACACACTTTGGTGGGCAGTATATCTTCAGCATATCTAGTCTAATATTAACATTATATTAAAAATTAGAACTGACAGACTTGATTTAAAACATACTATCATAATAATTCTTTTATTTGCACGTCTTATATTTGTTAACTTTTTATTTTATAGCTAAAATGTTATGAAAACTGTACAATGTGAAAACTGCTATGTAAAATCTACGGTTATATGTAAATTGTGCAGTATCCACCCTGAAAAGTTCAGTTGAGGACGTTTTACGTGACTAGCAATGCTCGTTAAAAACTCACCTAGCTTTGCAAAAAATTTCATAATTACATCATGTATGACTACATAATTATGTCATGTATGACTACTTTGGGAAATCATCTTCTGTGTCTGTGTGTAAGTAGCACCATCCAGATGGTGAACATTTCTGCCAGTATGGGTAACTTGACATTTGGGTTATTATATTAAAAAGAACTGTAGTACCCAGTAGGTAAAAATGTAGTATCTTAAGAATGTTCAGTAGTATCATGCATGGAGCTGTTCGAGAAGAGTTTAAGATCCTTCTCCTCACACATCGAGCACTGACCGGCCATGTACCACAGTACATTGAACATTGTGTAAACCGACGCACGCCGACTAGTATGCTGCGCTCCATCCAGTAAACACAATCAACTATGTATCCCACTTGCAAGGCATCACTGTGGTGACCAGTCATTTCGCGTGGCTGCTCAAACTCTGGTACTTGCTGCTGCAGCATCTGACGTTCCAAAAAATAAATCTCACAATTTGACTTGTATTTGTTACTTGCACTTGCAGACTGGGAGGGCACATCAGTGGATGAGAACCTCCTCGATGCTCTGCTTCTCAACTCCTCCCGTATTGGTCACGGGTACGCCGTCACCAAACATCCACACATCCGCGATCTACTGCGGAAAAGTGGCATTGCCATCGAAGTTAATCCCATCTCCAATCAGGTCAGTTTCAAGTCGTGCATTGTAAATCCTGTGACATTACTGGATGAAAACTGTAGAAATGGAGAGAATCCACATTTTGTCGATGGCAATCTGTTTTTTATGTGAAATTTTTTATAAGTTCATCTTACCTTTTTCATTGATTAACTGGCATATAACACTTCTAACATTTCTATTCCATTTACCAGGCTCCTTAACATACCTGCATCAAAAGACAAAATGTGCTTTCGTAAGAAATCTGCATAACATCAGAAGTATTTGCTCTTCGACTACTGTAAAATTGTCATTAAAATTTGTACTTGTGTGACAACTACAAGAAAACGTACTTTATAACAATGTTTACATTTGAAGCAAATTCATATTAAAACACACCTCACAAATTCCACAATCTACATTGCAGTGATACAGGAAATCGATACTATATTGCAGGTCTGAAGATGCTATTCTATTTATGTGCAATATTTTATTGGACAGTCGGTGTGAAAATAGGAAGCAAATTCTGTTCCTCCAAGTGAAAATTCACATATGAAAACACCTCGTTCCATGCTGTATACAATGCTCATAAAACCGAACCGTACACTGAATAAGAGAACGCCATCTACACGTTGTCACAGGTACTCTTGTTGGTGGACGATCTACGTAACCACCCAGCGGCAGCCCTCATGGCTGAAGGCTACCCAGTGGTCATCAGCTCGGATGACCCGTCAATGTGGGGGAGTACGGGAATCTCACACGACTTCTACGAGGCATTCATGGGCTTGGGAGGAGCTAAGGCTAATCTGGCCACACTCAAGAAACTCGCCATGGATTCCATCAGGTGCTAATAAGGTCACCTCTCTATTCAGGTCACTGAGGGTGACCTGAATAGGGAGGTTCCCCAGTGTATAATAAGTGTGTGCAGGATATTGTATTAAATAATACATGCGGGGTTAACAACATTTGCATCCGTGCGTTAAATTATGCATATAATTGTTCACACTATTATCGAGGTTATCTTTGATTATGGTTATCGTAATTGGACATAAACTGTTTTAATAAAGTTATTGTAATTGATTGTCTGTTGTAGTATTATGGCTGTAATTATTTACACTATGAACTCATTTAACTGTAATCATAATAAAATATGTCAAACACGTAATTGTATCATTCACTTCAGGTAATCGCAGTTATTCTTTGGTCCACACCTATGATAATGCCTCCATATTCCGATAAAAGTTCTTTTATACCTTCCTGTTATATCACAATAGCACTTGATATAACTGTTTGACTGGCTCATTGTTGTAGATACAGTGCCTTGTGTACAGATGAGAAAGCCGCCCTGTACAAACTGTGGCAGGTGAAATGGGATTCCTTCATAAAGGGCATGCTTCACAAGTACCAGCGATGAGCAGCACACCTATGCTAACCACTGCATCATCTATCAGTCATATTAGAACCAGACTTGAATCAATTACACTGTTATTGCCTGGTAACATCAAGCCATCAAATAATGGATACCAACCATTCCATTGGTTTTGGTTGAAATTTTGGCCCCAGGCATTTGTCTTTATTACAATAAAATATGGCAACAATTGTATGTGGGAATGTTTTATCTAGGAAATGTCATCCCAACGTAGTAATGTAATGTAATGTCATCCCAACGTAGTAATGTAATGTAATGTCATCCCAACGTAGTAATGTAATGCACATTATCAACATTTTTGGCTAGATAAAACATGACGGAAGTCACATGCATCATTTTGATTGCGATGTACTTCAATTTGTGTTCAAATTTTAAAAGTAATCTGTGTTCAAATTTTAAAAGTAATCTGTGTTTAAATTTTAAAAGTAATTTCACATTGCAATTTCTTGATGACATCACGTAACTTTTAGCTAAGATTTTGTATGGAAGTATATGTTTTAAATTGCATGTTAAATAAAGCTTCTAAAAATAGCTCGTTATTTGTTGGATTTAGCAAATGTTATCAGAGTGCTAGACAATACGATATACTGCCAGTGTTTATACCCGGTAATTAGCATTTGAATACTCTGCGATGTGTTTATGACTTTGATGAATGGCATTCCACCATATGTATTGTAATTATGATATTTGTATCTGTGTTTGTCTTGTGACATTGTATTTATGAAGACATAATTGCTATTAATGATACAACCACATTAGTATTGGGATTGTTTTATAATCCGTTTTTATATTTTTTGTGATTCATGGTAATCTCCCATTGTGCATGTTAAGATGGCACTGATGAGTGGTATTAATGAGGGATGACTTTTGGAGCGTCTTACTACTGCAATAGTTTTATAACTATTATGAGAGTATCGTGGAATAGTAAACACCCAGGAAAACAGTCACAAACCATAATTTATGGGTAGCACCAGCACAATGCCTTGGAGGCAGCTTTTTCTAAATGGTGAATCTACTATTGCGATGTGTCAAGTTTGGTATACTGTTACAACCCAGGTATTAACCACTACCTTTCAAATGTTGTGTATATTCTACTTTTTTGTCTTATATAATGTTAATGATGATTTGTCTTGTCTTAAATTGCATTGAACACATATTAAATTGTTATTTTAGCATATTTTTGTTTTATAACATACAATGACACGGGTGATTTTTCTCGTGTTATAGTTGTGAAATTGTGTCTAACTGGTAATGTGCTAATAAGACATGTTTGGATTGTGTATTTTGTAGTTATCATCTAGTTATTATTGATGGTTCATGTTAATGTCTTGTGTGTATTAAAATGGCTACAGTAATTTATATCATGATCTACCACAGAGATCTAAATGAATATTACAATAATTGTTGTATTTAAAAATTTATACAGAGTACAATTGGTTTTCAATCGTGTTGTTTTTGTTGTTGAACAGCAGGAATAATTTATTGCAATATTATGACAAATTAGCATAAAAAGTTGCCAAAATACATTTACCAATATAGTCACATGTAAGGAAAAGAAAACGGCAAAATAAAAAGGGCAAGATAAAATTTGGGAGGATGGTGGCATCTATTGGAGACAACTGACCAAAGACAGACTTGTGTGTAAGATTGGTGACCGTGTCTTCACTTGTAAGATTGGTGACTGTCTTCACTATTGGGGATAGTTTAGTACTGCAACAACCAGGGGTGGATCCAGATAGGGTAGTCTAGGGGGGCGTGAACCAAATTCATGTTGGGCGAGCTGAACCAGAGCTTCAGCATAACTCCACTGTTGGATCATGGCATCACAAGACAAGGGGTGTTGTTGGAAATTGTTCAGAATGTTGTCTGAGGGGGGCACATTCAAAAGGTTTAGGGAGCATGCTACTCTAGCACAGCCAAATTCCAAAAGTCTAGGGGCATGTGCCCCCTGGATCCACCTGTGATAGCAGTATCACTGTTGTGATTGTAAGTATCATGGGATAAGTAAACAGCTACAAAATATAATTTAATGGTGGCACTATCATAACCCTTGGGGGCAGTCGATTCACCATGGTGAATACACGGATGATGCTACTATATGTTCAACAATTGTTGGTATTAGATCATTAAGTAAAATAAAGTTGAAAAACCAAGTTTACAAACTATCGCTGTGTCACAAATAGCTTGCTGGTTTGTTTTGCCAACTATCGTAATTATTGATAGTTCAGTGTATTTAATATGAGGATTTAGGTGCAGAAGAATTTACCTTATTATTATAGTCGATATGACCATGCAATAGTATCGATAGTTATCATTGACAAACAGATGGATCGATACGGCAGAGAGCTATGGTGATACACTATGAGGGAGCATATTCCAGAGAGTTGGTGCAGCAGCAGAAAATGCCCTAATCGAAGCTGGATAGGCTTCTTACAGGAGTAAGCAATGATATGCTGGTTGCTTATATGAATGTGCCTGGTAGGTAATGGTACAGATCTTAAAAATGATACGATATCGGACAGAAAGCCAATGCACTGTGTAGAGGCACCGAGTGAGAAAACCACGGAGATCGAGTCGAAGATGTATTAACAGTTCAATGTATTGTTACATAGCTCGCCTCCATCCGCCTGTGATTGAAACAGGCCGAACAGAACATGTACTCAGAACACAACAATCCATTCACAGCATGCTTTATTTACTAACCTCTCTGTCAAACAAACCAGCAGTGAGGTAACTTTCTTCAAATTAACAGTTAGCAAACTACAAGCTGCTTGCACTCTTGCCTGTAAACATGCAAGATGCACACACAAATTAAACAAACATTAGAAAAATAGTATGATAAAACTCCATCGTTAGTCATTCTGCTATGCTGCATTGGTCATAGCATTACCATGTCTTGACTATGAATATTAATTTTTTTATGAATTCACAAAACTTTCTGTGCCACATGCTCCCACTGAAAATAAATTCTTCTGTTCAAGGGTTGAAACTGTTGTCCTACAAGATATTCTGGTTGACAAAACAACCAAGAATAACAAGATTTTTAAACGATCTTACGTTGATACTATTTTATTTAAAAGTAACATTTAAATGTCTGTGCCAAGATAAGTAACCACTGCATTAAATTCAACCAGATATTACATTTTGTGTAGCATTGAAGTCCTTGGGACCATTCAAAGGGCTTTAAACTTCACCCCTTGGCAGATCTATTCTTTGGAACACCAACTAGTGTGAAGCTTTCAGCCACTCTGCAATAACTGGACACAAACCATTCATATATATCCACCATTGACTACATATATGCTTGCAAGTACTCATTTATACAGCTGAGTGAACTAAGGCAATGTGGATTGAACAAAATTGTCCAAACTTAGAACTGGCAACATGAGGAATTACTATACTCTGCTCCTCTTGATAACAGATCTGATGTTCTGAACACTGTGCTAGAAAGAACAGATACACTGTATTACCACAGACGCATGAAATGGTCCTACACTGACAAACTGCTGTATACCGATATCGACTGAGAAACAAACGCTATGTTAATTGCTCCATATCATTTGCATAGATGCAGAAAATCTCGCACAACCGACGGGTAACAAACAATGCATTTTACTCGGGTCAATGAAACTCCTATCACTAGAATACATTGTTTTGAGTTAAGACAATCATAGTTTTCACAGTGCCATTTAGGTACTATCTGTTAAAAAAGACTTCTTAGATGCCTCAGCAACTTCTCAGTAATTAAAAACACAAAACATTTATTAGGTAATAGTTCATGTATACCTTTTCAAAACGTCACAAATAGCACTATGTTACCTAAGCTAATTTAGCCTATGTAATTAATCACCAATGTCCTAAATAATCTTTCCCGTGCAGAACCCTAATTAACCTTCACCAGAGAAATAAGCCACAGTCAGCAATGAACTGTAGCAATAAACAATGATGTGGCAAGCAAGCTTCACGTGGTTGCTACAAAACATCTTGTGTTTTATACCACTTACAGCGAAATCGACACAATGCATAAAGTTGCTCAGTAACACTTACTAGGTGTCAATCTTCAACTAGTTTATCATTTCACAAACAATATAGCACCATTCTCAGGATACACATTTTCCACTTCCCAGATTGAAAGTAAAATGTATCAGAATGACTTGAATTTAAAGCTCATCCAAACTATTTTTACATTTTCATTCTTAGGACCAGGTTTGTGGGTAACTGTAAATGTATCTGCTCGAGTTGTGTATTTGCATATATAAACCAATCTATTATTATTGGACTCTGTAAGACAAAGGCTACCTCGTCCACTTGCTATCTGGGTTTTTTACTCTGGTTGGCAACCTTATTAAACATGTTAAATTTGTCAATAAATATCTGTTTAAAAGTCTATTGCAGCTAGCCGGTGCCCACACAAATTACTCTTGACATTCCCAGCGACTTTACCACGTCCGGGCAACATGACAGGTTCTGTTCCTAGAAACAGAACTGGTTCTCCATTGCGTAGTCGAGTTTGTCGAGGTTTGGCAGGCAGGCGTACTTGAGCATGACCGGGGGCCCACACATGACGATGAGCGTGTCATCAGCAGGGGGAGGCATTCGCTCCTTCAACATTTCCTCTGTCACAAAGCCCTTGCTGTACTTCCAACCTGCAAATTAATCAATCAAGTTAGTAAAGTCGAGCAAGCTTGTGCATGTATGTCTGTGTGTATATTAAGCCTTTCTTTCTAAACACTTTCCATCTTGAGCATCACACTTTCAGATATTAAAACACGACCCCTCAAAAGAAATGTGTTATTTGTTTGAAATTCCCCATTCATTTAGGATATTTATCGGTTAAGGATTCATATCGGATATTAAACAATTGTTCATAACATTATGTGTGTTTCCTACGATTGCTGAAACTCAGATGAACTGTTCACAACTGTTCAGTTGATGATGTACATCACTTAAAAAATTGCACAAAACATGCACAACAACATGAATAATTGTTCAAATCATGTAATCGTCCAGTACGAATACTGCGGGAAACCATCTCCAGTATCTGTGTGTATGTAGCGCCATCCAGAAGATGTGAAGTGTGTATTTGTGCTAGTAATAATAAATTAGGCATTTATATCGCATCATATATCCGGGACCTCACAGTCCACCCTTGAAGAAGTAAATCAAGTCCTCTCAAAAACAATCAGTAACCTTAAAAAGAAGCTATCATACTTCACCCATAGGTTGGAAAAGATTGGAATGAGTGAACACAAGTGGGAGATAGGAAGACCTCAAGAGTTGAGAGAAGCAACAAAAGAAAGGATTGGTTGGAGACAGCTCACTGTGGATATCGCCAAAAGTCATACAATTTGATGGGATATCGCATCACATATCCAGTAAATAACCTGCTCAAAGACTATGGTAAATTATGTAACATAAGTCAACATAAATTAAGAACACTTAAAACCATTTAACTAAGGCTATATAACATACATTAAACTCAATTAATAAATTAAATAAGTAAAACGTCCTTGTTAAAACAACACTGTTGACATAAAAGTATTAAGAACAAAATATCAATGTTAATAAATGGCGAGTGATTTAACAAGATTTAACAAGATTGCCACCCAGAGAATTAATTTTAGGTGGCAGGTGGACAAGGAAGCCCTTTGGCTTATCGAGAGTCCGACCCTTTTATCTATGTGTATCCCGCCCTTCTGAGGTATGTGTCGATTTTATTTTTAAACATGTTCACGCTACTAGCACCCACACAATCAGCAGATAATCTGTTCCATTCATTTACAGTCCATTGTGAAAATGAGAACTTTCTTATATCTAATCTACACTGCTCCTTTGCTAATGTAACTTCATGTCCTCTGGTCTTTCTATCTTTCTTAACTGAGAAAAAAATATTTCTATCAATATTTTCATAACCATTCATTATTTTAAACACTTCTATATGATCTCCTCTCAATCTCCTGGTCTCTAGTGTTGTTAAGCCACATTTTTTAGGCGTATTTCGTAACTAAGATCCCTCAGTTTTGGTATCATTTTAGTTGCTCTCCTCTGTACTCTTTCTAGCATATCTATGTCCTTCCTGCGATATGGCCTCCACGCTTGAATACAATATTCTAAATGAGGCCTAACTATTGTTTTGTACAGCGGTATTATTAGCTCTTTTTGCTTATACATTATGTTTCGCCTAATTAATCTAAGGGTTTCATTTCCCTTTGAAGCTGAAATTCCGCACTGCTCTGAAACCTTCATATCAACACTAATGGTTAACCCTAAGTCCTTTTCTTTTACAGTAGTACTTAGTACAGTACCCACCATAGTATATTCTACCTCTTCATTCCCATGTCCTGCGTGGAGGCATTTACATTTCCCAAAATTGAACAGCATTTGCCACTTTTCAGACCATCTGATCAACTTGTCAACATCATCTTGTAAATGTTGTCTATCTCCATCACTTTTAATCCTTCTAAACACTTTTGTATCATCCGCAAATTTCAACACCTTGCTTATTATTTCATCATCCAAATCGTTGATATATATATTAAGAATAATATAGGTCCTAGTACTGATCCCTGTGGTACCCCACTCAATACCGATTTCCAGTTTGAAGCCTCCCCATCAACTACTACACGTTGTCTTCTGTCAATCAGCCATTTTTCTATCCAGTTTATTATAACATTTCCTATGCCATGGGCCTTTAGTTTAAGCAGTAATCTTTGATGTGGTACGTTGTCGAAAGCTTTTTGAAAATCTAAGTAGACGATATCTACTGGTGATCCCTCATCTACCCACTTAGTGATGTCTTCCAAAAAACATAACATATTTGTTAAGCATGTTGAGATGGGTTTATCAAGTTATGTTTAACAAGAAAATCCACCATGTGATCTTTACTTAGTCTTTCTAATAATTTGCAAATCACTGATGTTAAACTCACTGGTCTATAGTTCTCTGACTTGTTTCTCGAACCTTTTTTAAATAACGGTATAATGTTTGCCTCTTTCCATTCTAAAGGAACCACTCCCTCTTCTAATGACAAATTGAAAACTGTTGCAAGCGGTACGCTAATTTGTTCTACAATTTCCAATAGTAGTTTGGGCGGAATCCCATCCACTCCAGGTGATTTATTATCCTTCATAGCCCTTATTTTCTTAGCTACCATTTCCGGGGTTACAATTAATTGTCCTAAATAGTCTGAATCTGCCCCTTTGAACTTAGCCTCTGGTACTGGCAGTGAACTAATATCTTCCCTGGTAAACACTGAACTAAAGTACTCATTCAGGTCTTCTGCCATTAAGAATCCCTCTGATATTATATTTCCAGCACTATCTTCTAGAGGACTGACCTTATCTTGAACTTTCTGTTTGCTTCAAACATACGCATAAAAACTCTTGCTGTCATGTTTTATATTACTAGCTAAATGTTGTTCATAGCTTCTCTTTGAATTTCTAATTTCAGCTGTAGCATGTCTAACACATTCTCACCCCTGGTTGGTTCTAGCACATGTTGAGAAAGGAAAGTATCTTGAACTAAAACTATAAACTTGTGGTCCTCACTCCCCATACTCTGTAGAGATTTCCATTGTATATGCCCGTGGTTAAAATCCCCCATAATAATACAGTACCGTTTGCTTACTTCCCTTATAGCGTTTTGTATTTTTTTATTCTCTTCTATGCTTATGTTTGGACTTCGATAAACTAACCCAACTGTTAACGTTGAGTTTCCTGTAACTGTTACACCAAACAGCTTCTTTGCAATCTGCTTGTCTTTCTAATTTTATTTCATAAGCCTGGATAGATTCTTTAATATATAAAATAACTCCACCTCCCTTTCTTCCTATTCTATCTTTCCTAAACATTACATATCCTGTCAGTCCCAATTCGGCATCTGATATATGAGTGGTGGTCCAGGATTCGGTTATACCTATTATGTGAGGGTCAATATCTTCTACCATAATGTTTAGTTCATTTCTTTTGTTTACTATACTCCTTGCGTTTAAACAAAAACATTTATATCCAGCTTCAGAAGAGTTTTCCAGACTGTTCTTTGCTGATTTATTTGTGCTGTCTTTATCTATGCCTCCAGTTTCAGGCTTTTCTGTGAGTCCCCCCCGCGAATCTAGTTTAAATAGATGCAACCTGTCCCACTCTCAACAAATCGCAGCAGGTTCTCTGAGAAAACTGCTGCCCTCTTTCCACTAAGATGGAGGCCATCTCTCATGTACATATCTTCCCTCCCAACAAAGTATCCCCATAAATCTGTGAATCCCACCCCCTCTTCTTCACACATCTGCTCAACTAGTGCGTTGATCGCCATCCTCTTGCAGTTTCTATACGTTGCCCCCCTTCCTCCCATTACTGGCAAAATTCCTGACAGAATTATCTGTTCAACTCTTGTCTTCTTTAGCTTCCTCACTAACTGTCTATACTTCTGTATCCCAGTTGTTCCCTCCCTGTCAGCATTATTTGTTCCTACATGTACCAGTATAGACCCTCCCTTGCCATGTCCCAATACCTTCTCTACCCTTTGTCTTGTCCGTCTTTCTCATAATGGAGTCGCCCATAAACACCCTCTCTTTCCTCATTGCCCCCTCAACCACTGCCTTAGAGTAGCTCCTTCTTCGGTTTGCATCTGTCTGGTTGTTGTCTTTTCCCCCTGTCGTCTTCTTTCCTGTCACATTCTCTTCCGATCCATTCTTTCCTGTTGCTTTTTCTCTTGTCACCTTTCCTCCTGTCAGCGTCCCTTTTATCGACTTCTCTTCTATCACATTTGCTCTCACTTCCTTTCGTCCCTTAATCTTTCCTCCCATCTCATTTTCTTCTCTCCTCTCCCGTCCCATCTTCCCTCCCTCCTTCTCTACGGTCACTTTCTCCCCTGTCACCTTCTCGCTTGTCATGTTTTCTGTCGTCGATTTTCCAATTTCTTCCCCTCCAATCACCTTCCCTCCTCTCAATCTCCTTTCCTCAGTTTTCTTGCCACTGCTATTCTCCTTCAGTCTTGCAGTATTCTCACCTCTCTCCGTCGTCTCTCTCCATTCGACCTGTCTCCTTTCTAATTCCCATCTCCATTCCCTTCACAATTATCTGTCAACCTAACTATCTCTTTCTGCAGACACTCCACCTTCCAACACCCAATCCACTGAAAGGTGAATCCTTCCTCCATGGTTTCTGCCCATGACTTCCCACAGCCGGACAATGCAAAATCTATCCAGCTGTGGCAGTGATCGCACACCAAGAGTCGCTTTGCCTTGACTTGCCGCTTGCAAGGCGCCATATCCCTATCAGAATTTATTTAATATATTAACTAACTTAGTCTTTATAGAGACTGTTTCCTGTGTACTACAGCACACTTTATGTTACAGAATTACACAGCTGACTATCTATCCTATCACGATCTCTAACATTACCGGTAGTGACCTAATTTAAATACAATCAATTATGTTACGTTAGGCTGCTTTATTTATTTATGTAGGTTACGCCGCCCGACTATCGCCCTTGTTTAATTTTAACAACAATGCTACCTAATCAAAATATCTAGCAAGTACTGGCTTACACAGATATTATCTTATGTAAGTAGTTTGATTTAACAAGATTTAACAAGATTGCCATCCAGAAAATTACTCTGGATGGCAGGTGGACAAGGAAGCCTTTTGGCTTATCGAGAGTCCAATACTTTTTATCTACATGTATCCCGCCTTTTTAAGGTGTGTGTCAATTTTATTTTTAAACATATTCACGCTACTAGCACCAACACAATCAGGAGATAATCTGTTCCATTCATTTACAGTCCTTTGTGAGAATGAGAACTTTCTTATATCTAATCTACACTGCTCCTTTACTAATGTAGCTTCATGTCCTCTGGTCCTTCTATTTTTCTTAACTGAGAAAAAAATGTTTCTATCAATATTTTCATAACCATTCAATATTTTAAACACTTCTATGTGATCTCCTCTCAATCTCCTGGTCTCTAATGTTGTTAAACCACATTCTTTTAGGCGTATTTCGTAACTAAGATCCCTCAGATTTGGTATCATTTTAGTCGCTCTCCTCTGTACTCTTTCTAGCATATCTATGTCCTTCTTGCGATATGGCCTCCATGCTTGTATACAATATTCTAAATGAGGCCTCACTATTGTTTTGTACAGCGGTACTATTAATTCTTTTTTCTTATACGCTATATTTCGCCTAATTAATCCAAGGATTTGATTTCCCTTTGACGCTGCAATTCCGCACTGCTCTGAAACCTTCATATCAGCACTAATGGTTAACCCCAAGTCCTTTTCTTTTACAGTAGTACTTAGAACAGTACCCCCCATTTTATATTTTACCTCTTCATTCCCATGACCTGTGTGGAGGCATTTACATTTCCCAAAATTGAACAGCATTTGCCACTTTTCAGACCATTTGATCAACCTATCAAGATCATCTTGTAAATGCTGTCTGTCTCCATCACTTTTAATCCTTCTAAACACTTTTGTATCATCCGCAAATTTTAACACCTTGCTTGTTATATCATCGTCCAAATCGTTGATATATATTAAGAATAATATAGGTCCTAGTACTGATCCCTGTGGTACCCCACTCAATACCGATTTCCAGTTTGAAGCCTCCCCATCAACTACTACACGTTGTCTTCTGTCATTCAGCCATTTTTCTATCCAGTTTATTATACCATTTCCTATGCCATGGGCCTTTAGCTTAAGGAGTAATCTTTGATGTGGTACTTTGTCGAAAGCTTTTTGAAAATCTAAATAGATGATATCTACTGGTGATCCCTCATCTACCCACCTAGTGATGTCTTCCAAAAAACATAACATATTTGTTAAGCATGACCTCGCTTTTAAAAACCCATGTTGAGATGGGTTTATCAAGTTATGTTTAACAAGAAAATCCACCATGTGATCTTTAATTAGTCTTTCTAATAATTTGCAAATCACTGATGTTAAACTCATTGGTCTATAGTTCTCTGACTTGTTTCTCAAACCTTTTTTAAATAACGGTATAATGTTTGCCTCTTTCCATTCTAAAGGAACCACTCCCTCTTCTAATGACAAATTGAAAACTGTTGCAAGCGGTACGCTGATTTGTTCTACAATTTCCAATAGTAGTTTGGGCGGAATCCCGTCCACTCCAGGTGATTTATTATCCTTCATAGCCCTTATTTTCTTAGCTACCATTTCCGAGGTTACAACTAACTGTCCTAAATAGTCTGAATCTGCCCCCTTGAACTTAGCCTCTGGTACTGGCAGTGAACTAATATCTTCCCTGGTAAACACTGAACTAAAATACTCATTCAGGTCTTCTGCCATTAAGAATCCCTCTGATATTGTATTTCCAGCACTATCTTCTAGAGGACCGACCTTATCCTGAACTTTCTGTTTGCTTCGAATATACGCATAAAAACTCTTACTGTCATGTTTTATATTACTAGCTAATTTTTTTTCATAGCTTCTCTTTGAATTTCTAATTTCAGCTGTAGCTTGATTAAGTGCTTCTTTATAAATGTTGTAGTCTTCATCATTTCCAGTACATCTATATGACTTCCACATCATTTGTTTATACTTAATTTTTCTAATGGCTTCTTTCGATAAGTGTTTCTTTTTAGACCGTTTCCCTTGTTTTTTGAAAGGTACAAATTTATCGACTATGCACTTAATTTCACTATTTAAGATATTCCAGCATTCGGTTGCTGTCTTATTCTTCAGTGTGTTATTCCAGTCTATCTTTGCTAAATATTTCCTCATGTCCTTATACCTTCCTTTGTGGAAATTTCTCCTATACTGCTTTTTACTATTCCTTTCTGATTTTACTTTGATGGTAAAATGTATCTGGTTGTGATCACTACTCCCCAGTGGCTCACATATCTTGACATTGTCAACTAATTCTTTCTGTGAGGACAAAACTAAGTCTAACACATTCTCTCCCCTGGTTGGTTCTAGCACATGTTGAGAAAGGAAACTATCTTGTACTAAAACTAAAAACTTGTGGTCCTCACTCCCCATACTCTGTAGAGATTTCCATTGTATATGCCCATGGTTAAAGTCCCCCATAATAATACAGTTCCGTTTGCTTACTTCCCTTATAGCGTTTTGTATTTTTTCATTCTCTTCTATGCTTATGTTTGGACTTCGATAAACTAACCCAACTGTTAACGTTGAGTTTCCTGTAACTATGTTACACCAAACAGCTTCTTCGCAATCTGCTTCTCTTTCTAATTTTATTTCATAAGCCTGGATAGATTCTTTAATATATAAAATAACTCCACCTCCCTTTCTTCCTATTCTATCTTTCCTAAACATTACATATCCTGTTAGTCCCAATTCGGCATCTGATATATCAGTGGTGGCCCACGATTCGGTTATACCTATTATGTGAGGGTCAATATCTTCTACCATAATGTTTAGTTCACTTCTTTTGTTTACTATGCTCCTTGCATTTAAACAAATGCATTTATATCCTGATTCAGAACAGTTTTCCAGGCTGTTCTTTGCCGATTTATTTCTGCTGTCTTTACCTATGCCTCCAGTTTCAGGCTTCTCTGTGAATCCCCCCTGCGAATCTAGTTTAAATAGATGCAGCCTGTCCCACTGTCAACAGATTGCAGCAAGTTCTCTGATGGTTGTTACTTTATCTCCTATATATTCTACCACATAATATCATACCGTCCATACTATGGAAACTACTTGGACCTGTTGAATATCATACACAGTGTCACACAATGTCGGCAGCACTGGTAAGGGATGATCTCATAAGTTCAAAAAAGTCCAAAAAACTTTATGCATTTTAACATCGGTTCAAACCACCCAGTCCCACCAATGCGTGGTGTGGCACTTGAACATTTTCATGATCCAAAATGGTTATAGCACCAATTTGCAGTAACATGTTTCACCCGATAGGTGGCACTACTGTAGCAATTTACTTGAAAGGTGGTGACGAAGTTAGACGAACTACCACCGTTACGTAGACTTTGAGTGATCACTGCTAAGATAACTACAAAAGAATGGGCACGCAACAAACATGATCATAATGAATCTGGCATTTGCCATTGCTGACTGTCAAATTGTGATCAAATTGGTATATAATAAAAGGGGGCACGTACCCTCTTCGGGGCGATCAAGAGTGTACCAGACTTTCAGGCGATCGGGGTAGTCTTGAGCCAACTTGTCCAACTCATCACGCAGCAGAATGTCACCCTCCGTCTGGCACAAACAGACACGCCATTTATACAACAGACACCATAAACATATTAAATAAGTGCCAAATGCAAACACCAGATCAGATGCCAACTCCTAAACTGGAGTCAACTATAAATCTTGCATTAATGTGTAGCAAAACAGCATTACAAAAACTATGTTCGACTCCGACAAGAAATAAATAGATCAATGGTCGATGGGAGCGAATGAACATAGAAAGAGGTAAGTGGACTGTGTCGCCCGGGAGGAGATGCTATAACACTGCCCCCAAAGTTAGCGTTTTAACATACAGATGTCAGCGCAGATGTCACAAACCTGGTTGGCAAAGAGAAGGAACATCTTCAAGTTGTCTGCGGGGTTCTTCAGCACAGCTCGCACTACCTGCAGCATCGGTGTGATCCCTGGTGGACACAACAAGAAACACATTAGTATTGACGTTGTAGGAACATCTCCTACAACAGCTTCCAAGACTGAATTTGATTCTCCTTATACTGCTACAACGAATGGACAGACCTAACACAGCAGTGTGTGCTTTGCAAAATATAATCTGCAATCATGCCTGGATCGAAAAGGTTCCATTTATTTATTTTAATTTACCAAATACGATTCACATAAACTAACTACAGCAGAATCACCATTTAGAAGTCACCCATATGACTTAACACTAAATGGCCCAATTACAGGATGGTCTGCTTAGAGAGGTTTGCTAGATACAGATGTGCAGTGTACATGTTTACAAAAAAAAAATTACCGATGTAACTATAATTATGTCAGGTGTAGCACCATCTGAAGGACGGGAATTTCTGCTAATAACTAAAAATAGTTTTATATAAAAACATGTTTTAGGAAGTAATTGCTGCAAACGTATATTTCTTTTTAAACGAACATTGGCAAATACAGAAAAACTTTCCTGGCTATTTTAGATTAGTTTAACTGCCTGCTTTACAAAGTAGACGTGCGGCTACTTTACAGAATCAGTTTAACAGTTTTCAAAAGAAAATTAAAACAAACTGTGATAGTGACCATTTTCAAGAGATTGCCACATTGTGGGGTAGTACAAATAACATACCAGTTCCTCCAGCAATCAGGCCCAACTGTGATACAAACATGTCCTTTGGCTCCGACTTCTTGTCTGCACGAATCTTGAACAAACCTGGAGTGGAACAGGTACAAGAGAAACCATCCATCAAGTTTACACGGTGGAGTAACCACTGCATTTATTTACACTGAAAAAATCCAGAATAACCCAACATACACAAGCCATCTGAAAATAATCCTTTCAACTGGGTGTTACTCTTGAATAAAACAAAATAAATGTATGTAACAAATCTTACAGTTGGACACTAACATATGGACATTAAGAAACAAGTTGAGACTTTGTTAAATTGTTTCTGATATCCATGGGTAAATAAAATTGTGCAGATCAAAACAGGGATTTCAAAGTGGTTATTTTAAAAACTGCTTTGTCAACTGGTTTTGCCCATCATGAATTTGAATCTTTCATGTCCAAATATGTAATGTCATCCTGTAACTGGCAATTGCATTAAGAGCATTCAACCCATTGAATTTGTTGATCATGTTGCTTTTGAAAGAGCAAAGAAAGTCGACATCAATACAGAAACACATGCATTTACATATCGCATATTCACAAGATACTAATTTTGAAAATAACCTGAATTAATTAAAGGGTTGGATTTAAATAAACTAATTTGTTAGACTTAGCGTGTCTGATTATTTCTCCAAAACTATATACAAAAGTCACATAAACAAGTCAGCATGTCGCAGGAATATCAGGTAGGTGGATGTTCCTTACATCATGAGTATTTATAGCATGAGTCCACTGTACCAGTTTGCTTTGTCATTGCATCGTTCTGTTCTGAATTTTAAATTAACACCAAGCTCTATTCTGATGTTACACACACATTGTCTCACCACCCGGAGGACCCTGAACATTTTGTTTTGCCTCATCACCATGTATAATATGCACCCAGACTTAAAAAATATGATGGGAAAAAATTTGGAAATTTATGTTAACAACGTAAGCTGCCTGATAGTGATGCCACTCACCCATTCCTTCGTAGACCAGCAGGCCGTTGGGGCCCCTCACATCAATGTAGTCACCAATCTTCATGTTCTCCAGGTACTGGGTCATCTTTCCACCATCCGGGAACTTGGGGTGCACATTCTTGAAGTACACCTGTACGCACGCAAGCAGCAACAACTGACACATACTGGTTTGCGGGAATATGTTTTGGCGCATTTCCTGAAGTGTTCACATAATGTACTGTCATTTCTATTATTTAGACCATCAGTTTACATTGCAGGTAAATTTTCTGACTACTACACTGCACTTTAGAAAGTTTTTATTTTCTGTTTTATTTTATTGTTAAATATTACAAAAACTGACACTCTGATTGAGAATCTGGGTGTTATATCTAGCAGTAACTGCCAGATGGTAACAAACATGGACGAGTGTGTATGTAACAAGGTAGTTTTAAAGTCAGTGTGACCTACCATACGTCATTCCTGGCAAACATGTTTATTCTAACACCATCATGGGTTTTACTGGAAGTGTTCAGCCATGCTTCACTTACTACACAAATGTTTCAGTCATGTATTTCCAACACTGCATATAGCTAGGTACACATTAAGTGAACTGGTGCAATGTGGGGTGAATGAAACTGCCCAGGCTTTAAAACAATAGCAATTGAAACTGTGATCCTTTCGCTCATGAGTCAGACATTTTAATCACCGTGCTACTGTGCCTCAAGTTTCAGGTGAGACAAACCTTGACAAGTAGATCCATGTAGCCCTTGTCATCATCAGACGACACCGGTGTGTAGGCCCGTATCACCAGCTGACCATCAACCCGGGCTGTCAGGAAGATATGTTGCCCTGTAATTGTAAAACATCTCAACATTACACGTAGTATGGTCGACGTAAAATGTGTTCCCAATATATCTGAGCACGGAAAACAGAAGATGGTGTAGGAAGAGAAGGACGGACATTAACTTTAAGATTGCGTGTTAGGAGAGATTGCAGAGGAACATGATCAGTGGAAACAACGCGGCAAGAGGGTGGAAAACATTATGTGATGTGGCCCCCACCACAAGGTACTAAGAAGCAGAAGAAACAAAAACAAAGAATTCATAATGACTCATTGAATACTTTATAGTCTATTTACCCAAAGATAATAATCTAAGCAAATGTTGGTTTATACTAATAAAAAAATATGTTAATATAATCATGACTGCAATTGTGATTACATACCATTAAAATCACATTTTATAAAATGCAATTTTAATCAATCGTCATCGTGATTATGATTACAATCGTACCGGATTACATTATTGATGTAATCACCGTGTCTGCAACAAATTCGAATCGCCCCACGTGTACCCCATCCTAATCTTGGGCACTAACCTGTAGGAAGACCTAGGATGTGCTCGGGGGACGGAAGGGCAAACTTGAAGATGCGCGTGTCATGGGTGATGATCTGCAAGAAACAAGACGTGTAGGGCGTTAATGGCAAGAAATAAAGGAAAGTAGGGGTAACTTCTTACATAGTGTAGTATCCAGTCCTTAGGACTGCACAAACCGCCTTACACTTCACTCCCTGGCAGATCTGTTCAATCGAACATCTTGACTTCTCTGGGAAGCATTCAGCCATACTACAATTACTCCATGAGGACTATTCATACATAAACATCCACTACTGTCTATAACCAAGTACGTATTCAATACAGTTGAGTGAACTGGTGTAACGTAGAGTGAATGAACTTGCCCAAGGTTCGACAGGGCAGCAAGACGATTCAAACCTTGAATCTCTGGAGTCCAAAGTTCTAGCCACCATGCTCCACAATGTGGGCGTCACCCCAGACTTCAGGATATACACACACACAGATTCAGCCATAAATCCACCCAACCACAGACCCACCCACCCACTGATCACATGTGAAAAAATGCAACATACCTCCTTGTCAACAAGCTTCAGTGCGTACTTGATGTTGGGGTCCTTCAATGTGATAGGAGCCTTCTTGCGTCCAAACAGGAAGATCTTGGCTAGGACGGCAGTGGTGACAGCCACCGCAGCCACACCCACCAGGAGGGGGATAGTCTGCAACAACAATCCCCATCATCACTCTGGCTGCTACCAACCCAGTACAGGTTATATGGCTACTGACGTATCTATACAACTCACAATTGGCAACATCATTCCATCTATCTTGCAGATGAACACTGTACAAAATACAAATATATCTTGTGATCTTATTGACAATAGTCTTGCAATAAAACTTAATTTTACTATTTACTAATATACATACACACATATATATATATGCGTGTATATTAGTAAATAGTAAAATTAAGTTTTATATATATAAGTATATATATATATATATATACATACACACACCGCTGGCAGATCCATTCATTCCAGTGCACCAATGCAGCTTAAGAAACTTTAACTGATGGTATCCTGTACTCTCTCTCTCTCTGCAATGCTATGTCAGTGAGTCACTGTATATTGCCTGCAAGCACTAACTGCACAGCAGTAACTCTAGTCTCCCGCAGGCTTCGTTACAGGCCTTACCTGTGCAAACCAGGCAGTAACTAGGTCATACAGACAGAATAAATAAATCAACTCCATTTAAGGTGGCTCTGGTGGCAAAGACATGCTTGTTTTGAATTAATCATTTCTAATAAAAGTGTTGAAGATAGACTAACAATTTTTTCTCATTCCACTGAGACACACAAAGTAGCAGTTTGTTAACTTTGTAGGAAATAATGTCATGGGCAAAAACACTGTAGGACAAGTAGTACATAACTCTTCAAGGGACTGTATTATCAGGTACATATAAACACAGTGCAACTGTATTCGAAGTTATACTGGCCCATGAAGCAACAACGGGCGGGCATCAATTACCAGTTATAGTGGCGCCATCTGGAAATCACCACTCAATGCTCCAAGGTAGGAGAAAAGCCCTCTAAAAAAGCAGAGCATAACAAAAACATGTAAGTAAAAAACTCTAAATAACTATTGTTGTATTTTCTTAAATCCATCGCCAATTGGGAGATCTGAGTTGAATGGTCCAAGAAACTGAATGAACCTAGAGAGAGGCGAGTAGACCTCGGCTCCTTGGAACAGACATACATTTACTGAAATGTTAGGATTATTAATATTGATAACAACGGGAGTAAGACCCCATATTGGTTCCATGGACCTTTAACTGATTATCAGTGTTACAGCAATAGAATGTATAAATTTCTTGAAACTTAAAAGTAAAGTTACACTGACTTTAGGGAAGTTACGTGGTCTACAGCAGACTACAGGTTCACTTAGACAGTAGCCACAGCTGTTTGTAGTTCTTGAGCTGGCAAACCATCTAGCCTATCTTAGAGGCATTTAGTGGCAAGCAGTGACCAGGACTACTGTTAGCAAAGAGGATTGGTTAGCACCCAGGGCACAATATCCCCTTTGTACTTTAACCAGACTGCAAGCTGGTATCTAACCTGTTCTCTTGCAGGCTTTTTACGCTGAGACACCAAACTTCTTCAGAAAATTTGGCTAGCATTTTTTGGCATTATGGAAGTAATGTATGCAGGGATTCCCTTGGAGTGCGGAAACAGGTCAATGATGCATTATGCACTGAAATGCCACATTCTTTTCTGCCGTATGTGCCCCAAAGACGCATACAAAAACATGTCTGAGAAATTTGAGGGGTACCTGTGTAGAATCCGGGCCCACCTAGATTTTGCCGTTATTAACTATAGTTTTGTCTAAATATACACGTCGATGCGATAATTAAATCATTCCACATTATCCCAGGCATATATTTTTGCTATAAAAGTACTGTGTCTTAGCACATTTTGAGGCCCAAATAGCGCTCCGGTTTACTCCAGTCCGTGCCCGAACACAGACAACGGCCACGTGGACAACAAACTGAACAATGGCCTGAATATGAATTATTTAAATCACATCTTACATTGCTGATTGGACACTGAGAACAGTCTAATCAATACCCTTGTGCCTTGCCTACCTCTTGCCAGTTGTTGACATTGTTTATAAGCTTTAGACGAGCACCGTTAATGGCGTTTTTGTTGCCGCTGACACCACATTATCGCCCATCGTCAACTTTCAAGTCTTGCCGAACAAAGTGCACTCCGTTCAATATCTACACAAATAATATCCATCCAGACATCTACACTATATGCACGTCTTAAATGCATCTATGTTTGCTAAATATTACAATAATTTGGAGTACATTCTAAACGAAAAATGTACATTTTAAAAGCATGTTTATAAATCATGCCTCTATCACCAAGGCTCACATACAGTACAATACATCCATATGTGCATCAGTGTATAAATGAGTTTTTTTGTTTAATCAAAATCATTCTTTGAATATTTTAGGTGGTGCCCTCTCGTATATAAATCATTGTACCTCAATGTTACAAACTGCTGCATCGTATTTCTCAGTTAGAACTGCCCTATCCGTGCAGCAGTAGAATGTAACAGCATGACCAGTCCACAAAAAAGGGGGCACACCTACCCAGACTGTATCTGGTTTTGTAACATTACAGATTCCAAAGAAAAAACCATTTCTGAGCATGTTGATATTGATGGTTATATATTATGTACCTAGAAATATGTTGCACAGGCAGTCCTGAAAAGAATTCAAACAAGTTAAATGATAACATGATTACATACCTAATATTAAAAATGGGCCAAGAGGCCCTGAAGTCTTTGGACTATATTGTGAGTTTATAATTATTAATGAAATGTTTTTTGGTGAATCATAGTTACAGATCATTAAGGGTTATGATGGAAGTAAAATGTTGACATGTTTAGTGGAGACTATATGCTATATTTATATAAATAAAATATTTGAGTAGACCGTTTTGTGAAGATTGTATATACATATTAAAAATACTGTAGAATTTTATCCTGATACTCTGCTATTTAGGCAGATTTCCAGTGGTTGTAGAAACCTTGTAGGAGAGTTGGTGAGCTGCAATCTTGCATGTAGCACAGTTAAAGGTTGTTTAAGAAAATGTGCACACATTTTCTGTTCTCATTTTGCCCCTACCACCCTCCCCCAGAATGGAAAGAAGAGATGAACTATGATAAAACTTTATTTGTTCACAAGCACATATACATAGCATGCATTTTGACTTAAAAACAGTAGCAATTAGTGACATAAAACTGATTCGGACAATGGCAGGCAGTGAGGTGAGGCTAGTCCAATACACAGGCTTATAGCATAATCTCTGCCACTAGGCCACGCCACTCAGCCACCCCAGTAACCAGAGATAAGGCAATGCCCATTATCCAATTATAAATAGAGATCAGTGGCCCAGGCTACTGCAGGAGGCTTACAACAGCAGGGAAATAGTAGGAAAAGTTAGCATTTGGGGGTCCTGGGGGGCACTTAGAATGATTCAATCAAATACAGATTTCTGGTGCATAGTGGCAGCACCCTAAGATATGCCTATGCAAAATTAGAGAACAAGTTGCTGAACGGTTTCCAAGATATGGGAGTTACTGGTGGACGGCGGACAGCGGACGCAGAGTGATGGCATAAGTCCGTTGGACCTATGGCCCAAAGGACTAAAAAAGTAATCTGTTCACATTTACCCAGTTATTTAAGTGATCATGTATATTAATTAATAAACTTTTAATCAACTGATTTGGGGCACATAAAATTTCGAAAAGGCACATAGTTTTATCCCTGGTGTGCCCAAAGGGCACATGCAAGTCTTTTTCCATTGCGATCCCTGTGTAGGTATTTTAAGTTCTCCTTAATTGTAGACTCGTAGAAATTCCTTTTCAAGAGAAACCTTTGTGGTTTACCATCACATTCATTTCATCATTACCAATTAAAAATCAGCCACCAAAGTGAGTAGCTGGTATCACATTGTGGTTTCGATACCAAAAAGGTAATAATTTTTTTATTTATCCAAAGTAACTGTCAAGTAATTAATGTTACCTATTTTTAGCTTACTGTAACATAAACAAATCGTTTAATTAAACATTTGACAGCCAACATATTTTTTCCAGGCTAAATGTTAAACTATTTGTTTAGCCAAAGTTACTATTTGTTAGCCATTGTCTGAACTGTTAATAGTTAGTGTGAGCCTAGCTATTAGAATGATTACCATAACATGAATTACATTTAACAATATTCCAAATAGCCATAAAACAATATTGTTTTCGGTCACCTAGCTCCTCACATTCTGGAAGAGTATCATGCGAATGTTGTCTACATTAAGCACAATAGGGGAATACCTTGAAATCACTTGCCCCCAAATAAGGAGTTATATGACCATGCTGTTTTCTTGGGAATGAGTTAATGTCATAGTGTCTCACAGTGATTCCATACGACTGTGTACAAACAGCCTACACATGTATGTTGATGCTAGACTTGGGAATGCACCCAACCTTTCAAAGTACACTATCCCTAGACACACGATGTATGCTGCAACAGCTTAATGATCCTTGAGCTGACATAAACGATCACGTCCTTCCTCGACATGGCTTCCTGCCGTGAAATACTTCAGGTGGTATTTTGATGGTAAAGTAACAGTGCCACATTGCAACATTGGCATGGAGTGGAAGCAAATGTCTTCTTGCCTTTAGACAGGCCATAAAACACAATTTTATTATGACAGGTGAGGTGACCCTCTTAAACCATGTACTCAATACTGCCCATTTAGCCTCAGTACACTGGCAATCTCTGGCATTCACCATATATTTACATTACAAAACCAACACGTAACTGAACAGTAGGTCAACTAAAAGTGACCTTTGTGGTCCATTACACAGAATCATCCTCTCAAGCCTAGGTGATAATTATTAGCAGGAAGTTTGCTGAATCAGTTCTCCTTCAACCCACTTGTTGAGTTGCAGTCTTGACTGTGGGAATCACTCTGGTCATGGCTATCTTCATCTATAAGGCAATTCCTGGAAGTAACAGTTAGCCCCACCTAACTCCGCTACAGATATGTTTACTATTGGAGTGTTTTGCATACAATTTGAACATTTTGTGGGCAAACATTCAAATAGAGAGCAATTATTTGTGCTTATTAAATGTGATTTGGAGGGCACTGTATTAATAAACTCATTCTCAAGGGTTAAATGCTTACTGAGAATGTAACATTAGTTAGGAATGCGTATTGCTCTCTACCATTTTCAAAATTTTAAGTCCTTCGTCCACCTCATGGAATATTTCCCAAAATTGCCGTCTCGCAGCTATTTCTGGTGTGCATATTTTAAAATTTATTGTGATCAATTCACAATTTAAAATGAATGTTCCGCATTACCGAGGGTTTCAAACATCAGTAGAACAATTATAAGTGACACAGAAAAAGCGAAAGAAGGCAGATGGGACAATATGGGAGAGAAATTGAGAAAATGGCATCATACCGAAAAGAATGAGGACCATGGTCCATGGCCTATGCTCCCAGCAAGCAAACATACATAAGTAACCTTAACCAGTTCTTGATTAGAATACTGGTAGTCTATTAGTTACGGCACCATATAGGAAAGTGTGAAACATATTGGGATTATGACTTCGCTTCAGCTAGGTTGAATTCACACTCTGTACATACATACGTACAAGGTGGGTTAGAAACAGTGAGTCCACAACACATGTTTTTCATTTCCTGTTATCATGGTGAGCGATCGTTTACATCCCCTACCATAGACACGGTGTAGAAGACATCAACAGCTCATACTGCATCGTACAAAAAAACACTAGCAACGTGAGGTGTTCAAATGAAATTGTCCATGTTTCAAAACAGTGATCAGTAGCCAGATTCGCACCCCAGTCTCCTAAACTGACAGTCCGGTGCTTTACCGCTCGACCACCGCTCCGCAACTGTATGTTGGGAATGTTGGCGACTGTAGCAGCCTGGCCCTGACCCTAACCTAGGCTAAACAGGTGACCACATTTTAATGGTTAAACTTAAAGCAGGGTGCAAAAGTGCCGATAATATTTTACTTAAATGGCCCAAACTATTATCCAGCATTCAATCACCACAAGTTGAAAACCAATACAGCACTGGTCAACAGTAAAGACTAGAGACAGTAGTCAAGTTCAAAAGCAACCTTCAGAATAGAAAACAGTATGTGTCATACAACAAAACTGAACCGGAATATAAGGAAATTTCTTGCGGAGTTCCGCAAGGATCAATATTAGGTCCACTACTCTTCATTCTATATATAAATAATATTGAACATGTATCAGATATTTAAAGGCTATACTTTTTGCAGATCTTTTCCATGGACACTCTTATTGAAGAAATAAATGTATAATTGCAAAAAATATATATGAGGTGTCACACAAATAAGCTTTCATTAAACACCAAAAATCTAATTTCATTATATTCACACCAAATGGGAAGAAATGCAACATTAACAAAGCTGAAATAAAAGTAGATGGAAGATTGCAACAAAATAAAACATGTTAATTACACCAAATTTCTAGGAACAACTATAGATGAACACCTAAACTGGAAGATTCACATTGACAATCTGTCAACAAAAATAGCACGGAATGTAGGAATGCTAAACAAGCCGAAACACTTTCTTCATATCTACATTATAAAAATTATTTATTCCTCACTAATCTCATCACATTTGCAGTATTGTACTCTATTATGGACAAATTCATGCAGCACAAACTTAAGCAAATTAAAAATACTACAAAAGAAAACTATACGGATAATCACACTATCACACTATATTGCACACTCAGATCCACTATTCTCTAAGTTAAAACTATTCAAATTGGATGATCTGTACAAATATCAGTTAGGTATCTTTATGCATAAAGCAACAAATAAACAACTCTCAGATAGCATGTCCTCAATGTTTTTTACAAACCGATAACATTCATGACCATAACCTAAAATGTATATTACATCCAACAAATAAGAACAAACACTAGGAAATTTACAATAAATTATTCAGGACCAATTTTCTGGTATGCCCTACCTCATGATCTGCCGCAACTGAGCTGTTACTGTCTAAGTATCTTTGAACTGTTGAAATGTCTTATCTTATTAATTATTCATAACCTACCATAATTTGTCATGGTATTATAAATGATAAAGCTGTTTTGTTTTATTTAATGTATTACTGAAGTTTAATCATTAAGGAGAGACACTGCAGCTAAAATGACATTTTTGACAAAAATACTCAAAATGTGATTCTTCTGTATTCTGATAGCATTTTATGTTTACTATTAATAAAGATCTTTTTTATAAGTACCTCTAAGTAACTTATATTCATGAATAAAGTATGCTTCTGTCATGTGATAAATCCCATTACTGAATCTTTGAAAGCCGTTTAAACCTGTTTGCTACCAGTGTTTTGTTTTCAATTTGTAAACATCATATCTTTAGAAGTAATGATGGTACATTAATGACATCTTTACTGATGTGATCCTTGCTAACTTCTCTATGTAGAGACGAGGATATTGATCGTAATAAAAATATGGATTTTTACCAACAAAATTTAAACACATTTTTTTAATATCAAATAATGATAATACATAAAACCTCTTCGTCATTGCATAGAGTGATGTATTGTAAATAAGAACTAGAAAGAATTACATTAATTACAGCATTATTGGAGGAGCTGCAATGTTTCCAAATTATGCTATATTTTCCCTCTCTGGCAGCCATTTTTGATTGTTGCCACGGAAATGGGGGTCTGCCAGCATATAAAGGTCAGTTTGGCGATGTTCTGAAAAAGGCTGACTAGTTGAAACTTGAATGAGACCTCATAAGACCATTTACATTGTAACCACAATAATACAGACTAGTCAGTTAATAGAATGTTGCTGAGCACTGGAAACAACAACAAAATACTATACCATGTCCTAATGAGTAACTTTATTTATTTTATTTCTTTAGTAGACAACCTATTTCATTCATTAAAAAAATACAGGCACTTGTGTAGAATCTGGACCCACCTCGATTTCGCCGGGATAACTTCAGTTTGTGCTATTATGCACCGATGCGGTCATGCGTTACCGCATCGCACTTGTAAAATGAGCGATATAGCGGCATATGTTGATGCCAACCGGGGCGCTATTTACGCCTCAAAAATGCGCTAAGACGCAATATTCTTAAACGTAAAATATGGGATAATGTTGAATAATGGAACTAACACACTGAGGTATAAAAGTTAGGCAAAACTCAAGTTATAACGGCCAAATCGAGGTTGGTCCGGATTCTACACAAGTGCCAGAATACCTAGTCATGTATATATCCTATTCACCTTGTTTAGGCACTTCAAAGAATTCCGCAAACTGGGTCATTTCGCGTGCGTCGATTCGCCGTCACCCCAGGCCGTCTCGTTTGCCGGGCACCCGGTTATCGTTTTGTTTCAACTCGCGTTTTCGCGCTCTTTTCCGGACACTGACATCATTCACTGCTGTGTCGTTGTCGGAGGTAGGTTGAACTTTGTCTACGTCGTTTAAATTTTGAAAATTGACCAAATTTAAGCTATATTACAGCTGTTTTGCGATAACCTCTGTGTTCAGTTGCATTAATTTTTATAATAGCCGAGGATAGCCAGAACTATTTTGTGTTTAGCTTCATCTACTAGCTTTAGTTAGTCTGCGTTGAAAAAATTGGTGCTGCACTCCGTTGCGCAATATGGTTTTGCGCCATTCAAAAAATCGTCACATTTGTCATGATTTGGAAGTTCTGTGTCTTGCGCGCGTCACTGCAGCGCGGTGCCAGATGGCAGATCGTGATTTAATCTATTTATTTGGATTGAAATCTCTACAAGTACAAAACCTGTACTATTTATATAATATTTAAATAATATCCTTGTCAATTCTGCGTATTTTGTCTTAGATTTAGATTTGCTGTTTGTAGAAATATGGCCTATACTAGTCTAGTATATGCCAGCCCATGTCATGCCCATGGCCCAATATGCATAGCCACACTGCCCACAAGGGGTGGCAGGGGTGATGGGCATAGTAGATATGGCTGCTTATTCCATTATTTATGGTTATGCTTTTATTTAGACTTAGAAATAATATAAATTTCATTATGTCATAATTTTAATTAATTGTTTGTACCTATTAAATCAACAGTTTGTTAGAAAAGTTGTTTTTGTGGTCAAATATTTGACTTCATTTGTTTTATAAAGTGTTTCAAGATAAAGTCACTGCAAAATTTTTGGTAAAACATGTAATACAAACAATAAATGCCTTGATCAGTTGTAGCATCATTTGTTTCATTGTGTGACAACACGCAATACATTAAACACCACAGTTTTACATATCAAATATCACAATTATTATGAATTTATGTGTGACCTAATGCATTATAATAGAATTTCACACTGCTCTCTTGAGTAACAGAGGCAGGGATGTGAAAAGTATTTCACAAGATTTGCATGCAGAATCAAAACAGTTATCATAATATGATTCACAATTGCCTTTTTATTTCAGATATTGTTCGCAATTACATGCAGTGACACTGATCTTGCGCTGATCTGTGTTTGACTGCGAAGGTACCGAGCCACAGAGTCGTCTGAATATGACACCCATCACCTGCTTGCATACGTACACATTTAATCTGACTGATTATATATCTGATATCTAGATTGAACAGTGTCCATTCAACACGACATGAACATTACTTATAGACATCATGTTGAAGAACACAACGTTATTTTACAAGATACTGAAATATGAACCTTGCTGCACAGATCTTGCAGCCTACTGGCATTACATTATGAGACAATCAACTTCCAGTATTACAAAAAGACTTATGAGCAGAGCAGATTTCTTCATGACTTGACTCCCATGGGCCATGGGGAGTAATGCAGAAAGCAATCTTGCATTTGGCGCATTTGGATTCAGCGACAGAATACTGTGAACAATTTATAAACATTAGTTCATCAAGTTCATGTTAAAATGCAGAACATTACATTATGAAGCAGTAACAATTGATTACTGGTGTGTACAGAGCCTGCAACAGTCATCCAACCTGTCATGACACAGTCACACATAGACACAGTGAACTAGGAGTATGACAATTGTATTTCATTGTCATGTATTGATATGTTGAGTTTGTGTGACATTTAGCCAATATTTACTTATTAATAAAGTTACTGTTAATGCTATATGACTGGTTAATGTATATTTATTATAATGTTTAATGTGGTTGTAAACATTGCATAAATTATATAACTGTCTTCATAATTATGGACATTCCAGCCTTTCATCGAAATGTAGCGGTCAATCATTAGCGTGCTAATATTAGCCAATATTAACTTACTAATTAAGTTACTGTTAATGTGGAATGACTGGTTAATGTATATATTTATTACCATAATTAATGTGGTTTACTGCATGCATAAATTATACAAATATTTTCATAATCATGGACAATAAGGCCTTTTACTGAAATGTGTCGGTCTGTCGAGATCGTGTGCTAATTACCCAATATTGACTAATTAAATTATTATTAATTGATTTGTTAATGAATATTTATTACCATCATTAATGTGGTTATATACATTGTATAATATGTATAGATATCTTCATAATCATAAGCATTATGGCCTTTAATTGGAACGTATCGGTCTGTTGAGTTTGCATGCTACATTACTAAAATTAACTAATCAATTGCATTAATTTGGTTATAATTATTACTAAAAAATATTATATATTGTAAATTTATTACTCTGGTCAATGTGTTTGAAAACCCTGAACAGTATTTAAATATATGTATAAATAAAAAAGTTATGACATTTTAAAGCAAATATTTATCCACAGAAAACACAAAAATGAGTCCATTTTACCATTGTAAGAGATACACAAAAATTACACAGTTTTTCCGTCTTAAAATCGCAATATCTTTTGATCTATTAAAGGTATCTTAATAAAATAAACAGTTATGTGATCCTTAACCTATTACCTTTAATTTAAGCCCATTCTCAATGTTCTAGCATGATATTAAATTTGTTGTTGAAGTGCCTACCTTGTTCCAGATGAATATACTGTTTTAATGTTATGTTGTAATTGTAGTACGGAATAAGGAAACTGACTGTTAAAATTATTTTGTCCTGGTGGTCAGCTTCTTGGGGTTTCCAGAGGATCTCCTCGGTTTCAGTATGCGTTTATTGTAAATATATTCAGAAATTTGTATTGTGACCGAAATAAAGTTATATTCTATTCTAAGCGAGAAGAGTTCATACCGCGTTGCCACGGAATTATGCGACACACAAAATTGCAACAAGCAATCAGTCTTGTCGGGACTGGCCACGTTGACGATTTACTTACGGAATAATAACAAACATGGTTCTGCATAAAAATGTGGCGATTTCCGATTAACTAAGTATAAACGACTATTTGACCCTCAACGGTGTCAGCCGAATTCCATCATGCATCGAATCTATGGCTATGCCTATGCTATGGTATGCAGACGAGTCACAGTGGACATGTCAACCGTCGCCCCGTACTAATTATCCATCCAAATAATGCAATCATGCGTTGCCGGTGTTTCATTTCCACTAATGCTACGAGTATCCAAAACGACAAAAATATGAAAGGAATACAAACCAAGTCAGAAGACACCATGATTGCCGACACACTAAATATATACAGCACGAAGGCACACTGTCAGCAGTCGTGCGATGTGGGCGGTGTCACTGAGAATGATCGTCGACTCAAATATGTAATCATAGAAGACTCACACCGCCCCCTCCTTCTACATCTTTGCTCATCACCACGTTCCACCAATCACCCACATACAAAGCATGAGCGATGTATGATGATCGATAATTTACCGAACAATATAATAAACCGTGCATTAATATTTTCCAATAAAGATTTAATTTGTAAACAAAATACCACACTGAATGTCTGGAGTCATGTTGCAATAGCCATTCGCAGAGCATTACTATTACAGTATTGTGCTTAAATAAATATAAATTATAAGTTAATCAATAATGGTATTAATGGTTTAAAATAATAATGGTACATTAATAGTTAGGCATAACAAGTAGTTTTTAAACTGTACTATATAGCGACAGACAATCATAATTTATTTCATTTTCAATTAACTAATTAATTGCATTCAAAAAATTATAGAGAGAAATAAACAAAAAAGTATTGGCGAAATATATGTCCCCGTGGGCCCGCATTTGGCGTGGGCCCCATGTTCCCACCGCAGTTGCGTTCCCACCCCCCATTTGTTGACGAAATGTCGGTTGGCAAAATGTCCGGATGCCGGCTAAAATTATTTTAAAACATGTTTTATTGTTTACAACGCGTAAAACAATAAAACTAACTTATTGCGTAACATTATATTATGATATTTTCGTTAAGAGGACTGACAAATATTTTTAAAAACATTGATAAAAGTTACATTTAGAAAATATATTTACGACATCTACCACAAAACGTCATGACACTTGCGCGTTCCATGCGGTGTTTGGCGCGACTAACCGCGACATAGATGGTGTGCGGCACTTTTACACGTGGGGAGAAATAGCCACTAGTGGCTAAACGTATTTTCCTGGAATAATAAGTTAGCCAGGATGGACATCAATAAATTGGTCGACGTTTTACAGGCCACCCTTCAGCCAGCCCAACGCGAGGAGGCGGAAAGACAACTAAATGAGGTAAAGAACAACGCAGTCTACTACGACACGATATTTCCAATCCAAAATGGCTTCCACGAAAAGTTAGCCGTAGCCCACATAGTTTTAGTGTTGGTGCGCAGTCTACCACTGTGACATTTGACTAGTCCGATCCGCAGTATATCTCTGCGGGAAGTCAAAATTTACTAAGATCTGTTAGATTATGGTTTTAAAGCTAAGCAAGTGCCTCTGTCAAAATATTTCGCCTTTCGTTTTGACATCTGGATCATGTGGATGTGCGGCTGTTACTACCGTGTAACGGGTCCGCGTGTAACCGGCAACTGGCGTAAACCCTATATATCACGTGTCGAAGGAGTACCATTATTCATTCTGCACATGGTGGCCATTCGTTTGCTTGTGATGGCTGATGTATAGTGAAACGTTCTGTTGGTTTTGCCAGTGCCTGCATGATCCGAGTAACTGTAATGGTAGATCACATGAAAACTGATATGTGGTCATGTGACTTGTTATTAATATTGTTATTTTTAGGCCCAGTATATTTCTTCTACAGCTTAAGTAGTTAGTAAAATATCCTTCCTCTTGTTTCTGTTCTGTGAATTTCCAGAATATGTCAAACGACAACTCTGACATAGCACACCAACGTGACACATTTTAATTTACTTGCCATACAACTTTGCCTAAAATGATCATTAAATCTGCATTTGAAAATGTCAAATGATCATATCACAATGTATTTAGACTGCCGTCTAATAAATATGATAATTTGATTTTTTTTTTATGTTAAGAAATATGCAAATTAATTTTACAACATATTTGTAGGATTTATAAATAGATCGGTAACATGAACTTGCAGCTAAAAAGAAAAGCACCTGTGTTTAGATTGTTTGCTGTAGCACAGTAAAGACTATTTATACACTACAAATCAGCTATTTTTGTAGCTTCTTACATGAAGTAATCATACATCTAAACCCCTATATTTTATTGTTTCTAGGTTCACAAGATAATTGGCTTTGTGCCAATACTGCTGCAAGTGGTCATGTCAGATCAGCTGGACAAACCTATCAGACAGGCAGGTCAGTGCATTGTCAACCTGCGTGTGGTGGCCAGCTATGATAGCTTGAGTCTTGTTAGTGGTCAAGTCGGTCATATTGATTGAGGAAAATTTTTGATACCACGTTTGTCAATAGGCTGAGTCTGAGTGTGACTGATAATCTGGCAAAGTAATCAATACCTTTAAAATAACTTTGTTTTATGCTTTCGGATGTATTGCCTAGATAGCCATCAAAATTGTGATTGATGCCATAATACAAATTATTCTAGATAGTTGTCTCTCAACTCCACACGTCTCCTCAGAATAACTGCATCAAAGGGTTTTCCCACTGAAAACAATGGTGGCGCCACATGGTAGATCAACGCTGAACCATGCATATATGGTACATCTGGTTCAATCCCAATCTAACAAACTCATAATTTGCACGACTTGTGCTCATGCGGTTGGTCGGTTTACATAGCACTGCGTACGGGGTCAGTTTGCTACGATTTATACAAGACATTCAAATTGAGACTAGGTTGTGTGGGACATTAATGTTGGAATGTTGAACAATTTCAGAAAAGAAAAAACACTTGTATCACTTGAAATTGTTGGTGGGCCGTTTGGTACTATGTTCTTGCTTCTATTTACATGTACACTACTAATTAAACACATTTCTGGAAACAAGTTGTGTTAAAGTGAGACTTCAACAACAAATTCCGTATTATCCCCTATAAACTTGCACTGCCTAGTAGATGCGCACACCCTTTTACAGAAGTGAAGAAGTAAAACCACCCACGAATACTGCTTTGGTAATGAACTTTTACTTCAAAAATGCAAAATACAGTAATAACACCGCTGTTGGTATTCAAAAAATGTCGGGCATGTTGTCATAATCACGTAAGCCTTCCTAAAACTGCAGATGAACTCGGAAGGACATCACCGGCAAAGCATGCAGGTTTCGATTATTTGAGTGCCGGTTCAGTACATACGGATGTTATCCTGCAATGATGTCTTCTGGCTAGTGTGATGATTGTCAGTTTAGCATTGCTCAATGTATCGATCTGGCGTTTATCCAAATTCAGGAGTTATAAAACTGCAAGCGTTGCTGTCAGTAGCTGTTGCAAATGGTGCGTCGAGTACGGTTTTCTGTCGACCGAACACTGGATGTTTTGGTAGATGCTGATTCTGTCTTTGCTACATATTGTCTATCACATGCGTGACATATATGCAATTTGTGCGTTTGTCCACTGCTTGCAACTTGTGTTACGTATGTCTTGTGATAAATTAATAGACACACACCCAAGCCCTTATGCTCGCGCAGTGCGTGTCTATTGGAGATAATATGGTAAGCAAATACTGTATTTTTCCAAGATCTATGATGATGCGTTGCAGTTATTTATGATATAAAAACTACCAATGCTTCGTTTTAATAATATAATATCTGTGTCAGTCCAATAAATAACTCCTGTGAACCGCAATGTCAAACATGTTATAGTTGTACTCTGTTGTGACATTGAATCTGTATGACACAAATACAGGTGTGATTTACCTGAAGAACATGGTGTGTCAGTTTTGGGAGGAGAAGGAGGTGGCGCAGGTGACGGACCCGGTGCCTTTCTGTATCCACGAGACAGACAAGGTGTTTATTCGTGAGCATATCGTTGATGCCGTCATTGGTGCTCCAGAACCCGTCAGGTACTGTAATTTTGTTGTTTCTGTGTTGTTTCCCTGTCTGTATGTCAGAGGCTGGCCTCAATCATTTATTTTTCATCCCCCTCACCAATCTTGCACTGTTCTCTCCACCTTACTCTCCACTCCTCTCCCAATCCCTCCAAATCTCTCTTTACACAATCCGACATTATCACCGTTCGAAATAGCACTTGTCCGTTTGTCCGGGACAAGTTATTTTTGGCTCGGACAAGTAAAATTACTCTACATGGTGGACAAGTGAAAATTTACAGTAAATAGTGACGCATGCAACGTTGCAAATTTTTTTATTTTAGGAAATTCAAATGTAAATGAAGTTCACTAGCAACCGCGCACGATGCAATTTTGTTAGTGTGTCGGTGTCTTGTCGTTCCACCTCCAGTGTGTTATACGTCAGTGTTCGACCAAGTTTAGTGCCTGTGTTAACAGGGTCATCCGCTGTGCGCACCGACCTAGCTCTGTCATATGTGTAGGACAGACTCCGCATCAGCCGTCTTTGATCGAGGCTGTATTTCACAAAATCATTCAGTTTAGCCGACGTACAACTTGCTTCCACTCACGGATCATATTTGATGAACTTTGGAAATAATAGACTTTGTATCGCTACCTGTTATTTGAATAATTATATAGTTTTAACCATTATTACGCCTAACCTCTCAATTTGGGATGTAAAAGAACCACTGAGGACGACAAGCACCCTGGCAGTGCCAGCATAGAAAGGTCGGCTTGGCGATAATGTTCTGAAAAAGGCTGGCTCATTGAATGAGACCTCATAAGATCATAACATTGTAACCACAATATATACAGACTAGTCAGTTAACCCAATTCATTCTGACAGCTAGTTAGCTGGCCACATTGCTCAGATCTGGACAAAATTACCAATTTACAGTTGTGATAAATTATTTCAACTGATCATATATCCAGTGAGAGAAACCTCCCAAATTCATTACTTCAAACAGTGGTAAAAATTTGATGTAAATGTCGTATGTCAGTCCAAAGTTATAGTTTTTTGAATGGAAGTCGTCACGTACACAAAATGAGTAATTTCCTTACAAGTTACAGTAATTCACCATTGCAGTTTCCAATGAAAACGAATTACAACACAAGATATAATGTGCATAATAAAATTTAATGAAACAATAACCCTTCACTGAACTAAGGCAATAATGTCCATGACACTTCATGACATCGGCGATGTCACAGTTCACATTGTTCATGTCACTGACTGCCAACTCACACGTTGAACAGCCTGTGGAAGTGCGTACAGACACACTCCAAGTATGTCTGTTGGCAAGTCCGAGTCGTCCGAGTCATCTTCAGCGAACAGATTTTGAGCCCATTGCTCCAACGGCATGTCGTTCATCTGCGTCGCTTTCAGTCGAAGTACTGCCGATATTACTGTCTTCCACGTCGATATCGCTTCCATCACTAACTGCACCATCATCCGCCATTTTTAAATGCCAAAAATCTCCAAAATCTCGAACTTCACTCCAAACTTGCAAATAAACATGCGGTTGAAAATTTGCAAATGGCTTCCATACCGGTAGTGTGGTCATACTGCATCATGGGAAAAATGGTAAAAGCTTGCTACGATGCACACAGTTTCTATAAATACCCGATAAGGCCGTCACGTGCGTTGACTACGCCTGCAGGCGTATCCCGAATGAAAAGGTCAACTACGCCCGTAGGCGTATCCCGAATGAAATGGGTTAATAGAACGTTGCCGAGTGCTGGAAACAACTAGCAACAACCCACACGGACATGGCGGTCTTCCAAGTCATCGAACGTTAGCCGATCCAGATCGTTGACAATTTTCAAAACTTGTAACTGGCTCTACGGTAAATCTATGGTGGTGGCTGATAAACGGAATATTAATGAAATTTCAGAAGAGTTGTATGTATGTAACATTTATTTTAACCATAAATTGAGTTTTCGAAGCCGAATTATGCAAGCCGTGGGGCCGGGGACAGGTGCCAACCGCCGTTGACATGTCGGCTTCCGCCAACTATGGCGGACTGCGCGCGGCAACATCTTTACAACATAACTAAATCTATAAATTATATTCGCCTAGTAAATGTAATTCGGGCATTGTTAAAACTGTTTTATCATCATTGAAATGATAGTATAACATTTAGGAAAAATATGCGTTTGTTTGCTGATGATCAATTGAATATTATCTTCGTTTGTAAAATACAGAACTTGTTAATATTGAAGTTCGTAGAGGTTGAACAAAATCATGTCAGATTGTATAGTTTATTATGATTTTTGTGGCTTTGCATTGGTCGTGTTCCTGATGTTTGAGTGGCATCTTCAATGACAAACTGATGCCAACATTTTACAGCAATGTTATATATATACCATATTAAACATAAACAGTTTATGCAATATTATAACAAATAGCAAGGAAAACAATTGTCTCATTCCTATCATCGTAATAATTATTTGTTATTAATGAAAAGGTTCATATCAGCATCACTAAAATATTGTCATGTAACATGTCTACGTTTAATATTCGTGATGAATAATAATGATAATGGACCAGAAAATAGTTGCAAATATAATTTTGCAATTTCAAAATTTGCATCACAAATCAGTCAGATGTACATGCAACGAAACAGTAGGAACATTGTGTTGTTGTCATAAAATAAGACTTTTACGTTTTTCCGAAGCTTTGATTCCCCTTGACAACCACTCGGACAAGTTAAAATTTTGGCTGACAAGTAAATATTCTGGCTTATTTCTATCGCTGATTATACACCCGTTGCAGTCTGGGTTGTCGTTGAAGTTCAAACCACTTTGCAACTTTTTAAATTGTCACATAAAACTGAATATATTCTATTGAATATTAATCGCAATCTTCTTTCTGAAATGATAAGCCTATGAAATATAAATGAGAGGCATTGCTATTGTGTCACCCTGAGAACGTACATTATCCACCGATTGCTGTTGAATATATAATCAAGTAATTGATCTGTGTGAGAGATTTACATGTCTGTATATTCGAAGTGTTATAACTAATGGTGGCAGGTGAGCACAAACAATATAATACCTGGTGGAGATGTAATCAACGCAGAGACAGATCTAGGGGCCACCAGTGTCTGAAACTTGGTGTGGGGTCTGGTGCCTGGACAGAGTTGATTGTCCACGCTCTGTGGTGCATTCTGGCTCTGACCTGATCCCAAGACAAACTCTCAAAAATTTAACGTAGATAAATAATCTAATTGTATAGAACACTGATCTATTTTCACAAGATTTTGTGTTTGTTTATTTATTACACAAAGGCAGAGTGAAATATACATATGCAAACAACAACTAATGACACATTTTGGTTAAATGTGAAAGGTTTTTATCAACTGGTTACGTAACGATAATTGCGGTTATATCAGGCTAACATGGCAAGGTAATATTGCTATTTTTTTCTCTAAAATACAAAATCAAAAGCTTATTAAATTTTTTTTTACTATTGGATTTTTTTTCTAGGCCGTTGTCATTTTCGGTTGGGGTGCATGTTCGCAGCACGGCAATAAGCAGGTCTTGGGTCAGTTACATTGCAAAGTAAATAATTACTATTATTCGCTGAATTATTTCTATTACATTTGAAGCAATTACTATTACATTTTTCATCTGAACATTTTATGGTATAATGCACTGTATGCATAAATACAATAAGTACAATTGTTTGACTCGGTCTCAAGAAGTTAATACAGGTGAATAAAAACATCTAACGCCTTTTATTGATACCCATGCCCAGAGTATTTGAAATAATATTTGAGAATGTCAAGTGCTTTCATTATCATCATCATTAGGGAAGTATTATAAAGTATAAAAAATTCATAAATATTTACAATAAAATATATCTATAATATATACCATATTTAGTAGAATCTACTAACTACATTGACTAAGGATATAACATATATGTTCCATTTTATATTTAAATACCATACTGGAATGAAAGACAAAAGCAATAGTCCTGGTCAGTGTCACAACTTTGTGGATTATATTACAGTCTAATTAACCCATTTCATTCTGACAGCTAGTTAGCTGGCCACATTGCTCAGATCTGGACAAAATTACCAATTTACAGTTGTGATAAATTATTTCAACGGGTGGGTCACATACACATTTTTTGCCAGGTTTTGGTTGAAGAAAAGTGTATAAACCCTTACATTTCTGGAATCAGAAGAGAATTGCCTACATGATGGTCTTAAAATTGTTTGTATAGAGTGAGCATAGAAGAAGTTATCTCAAGGTGAAGAAGAAGACTGAAAAGCAATAATAATAAAAACAGATTGTACATCGACTTTGGACTTGTTTTACCTGTATACAACCATTCAGGATGGTCATACATCCAATGAGAGAAATCTGCCAATTCATTTCTTCAAACAGTGGTAAAAATTTCATGTAAATATCTTGTTTCAGTCGGAAGTTACACATTTCTGAATGAATGTTGTCGAGTATGTGAAAAGATATCTTTCCTGACAGGGATTCACCAACGCTTCAATTATAATATTTTTTCAGGCAACTGTTGAAGAAAAGTGTATAAACCCATACATTTCTGGAATCAGAAGAGAATTGCCTACATGATGGTGTTGAAACTGTTTCTGTAGAGTGAACATGGAGGAAGTTATCTCACGGAGAAGAAGAATGAAAGAAATAAAATAAAAACAAAATGTGTACACAGACTTGGGGCTAGTTTTACCTATATATAGCCACTTAGACATATCATATATCCAGTGAGAGATACCTCCCAAATTAATTTCTTCAAAGTGGTAAAAATTTGATGTAAATGTCATATGTCAGTCCAAAGTTATAGTTTTTAGAATGGAAGTCGTCACGTACACAAAATTAGTAATTTCCTTACAGTAATTTGCCATTGCCTTGGGCTTGGCATTGCAGTTTCCAATGAAAACGAATTACAACACAAGATATAATGTGCATAATAAAATTTAATGAAACAATAACCCTTCACCGAACTAAGGTAATAATGTCCATGACACTGTTCATGACATCGGCGATGTCACAGTTCATATTGTTCACGTCACTGACTGCCAAGTGCCAACTCACAAGTTGAACAGGCTGTGGAAGTGCGTACAGACACACTCCAAGCTGTTGGCACTGGACACAACAGATTCGTCTGCGTCGTTTTCAGTCGAAATACTGCTCGTACTACTGCCGATTTCACTGTCTTCCACGTCGATATCGCTTCCATCACTAACTGCACCATCATCCGCCATTTTTAAATGCCAAAAATCTCCAAAATATCGAACTCGAACTTCACTCCAAACTTGCAGATAAACACACGGTTGAAAATTTGCAAATGGCTTCCAAACCGGTAGTGTGGTCATACTGCATCATGGGGAAAATGGTAAAAGCTTGCTACGATGCACACAGTTTCTATAAATACCCGATAAGGCCGTCACGTGCGTTGACTACGCCTGCAGGCGTATCCCGAATGAAAAGGTTAACTACGCCCGTAGGCGTATCCCGAATGAAATGGGTTAAACCACATTGCTCTACTGCTGCTTGGTGCCTGGTGGACAGTTAATTATTGGCTCAAGTACAAATACATCAGGATGTTTTTCACACCCACTAGTTTAGGCTGAATTGTGTACACCATGGTGGCAGTGCACACTTACTTACTTGAAAAGGGTAGTTGGCAACTTGGCACTTGGCAGAACTGGCTTAAAAGCAGAGAAACCCCAGTTTAATCCCTTTAGTCAATGCAGCAGTCACACTGCACTAGTGTATCTTGCTGTGTAAACGCTCATAAAACTAGAGTAAAACTTTACCAGGGCCATACTGAAGTTGACAAGGCGAGAGCAACCATAAAACCTGGAGAAACTTGTGGAATCTACAACCTAATCAAATGGAATTGTTATGTAGTTGAAATTCAGTTTAAATGTTCAATAGTAGGCCTAATATAAAAGTACCAGGTACTATTACAGTGCTATTATCCCAGGCCTGTTGATAAGTGAAATAAACCAGTCACCAGTGGCCTATAAATAACTCAAGACACAGTGGCCTATAAATAACTCGGGGTCATGTGAATGCTAAGCCTTGTTCCATTACTTGGCTTTGGCCTCAGCTTGTTGCTGATTTATGATATTGTGGAATGTTCAGTACTTGTCACTGCTGTAAACGTTCATCTTTGTACTATTCCACCAGGTGGAACATCACTAATCCCTGCTAATTTTAATGAATTGATTTTATATTTAATAAAAAACCTTTTAATATTATATTCTATACAATACTACCCACACCACATTTTAATATTTCATTTTTTAATGTTAAAAACAACATTTTCATTCTAATTAGCAATGAGCTAGGCTGCTTAGATGGACATAACACAAATAGTGGTTTTCGATTGGTTGCCCCAGACAGTTTATCGGTAAAAAGCGAGCATTGGTGTGCCGTGGTGTCTTATTGAATGTGACTGTTGTCGATAGAGTACAGTTGGCCGTGTGCATCAGTCAGCTTGTGAAGCATGACTACCCAGGCAAGTGGCCAGGCATTGCCGAGAAGGTCGCCCTGTATCTGCAGTCGGACCGTGTGGAAACATGGATGGGAGCACTTGTTGCCTTGTACCACCTCGTCAAGAATTTTGAGTAAGTTATAGAGATTTTGTCTAACCAATATAGTTTTTAGTCTTTCCATGAAGAAACGTTGCAGATGTCCTGTAATCAGTCTGTTAAGCTTGCACGCCCTAATAAGCATACACCCCCTTTTCAGCAGTGTCTGACATCGATCTATGACTCGAACTGATTTTCGGATCTGTCATTTATTGTAATTCCCTGACAGCAAGAGAAAATAGTTCCACCTGCATCCGCAGACATTTTGTTTGTTACCATGGAAATATGAGGTCTGGCTGAAAAAAGTTCAACATATTGTACGCTTAATAGAACGAATACAGTATTTGCATAAAGTAAAAAATAATCATTGACCTGCAATGTCAGGCCTAACTTTATAGATAACAAGGTTTCGTTGACTCGCTAATACAGCCACCTCACGATTAAGGTCACCCTTGGATAGTCCAAATTATTTCTATAGTGGTCAAGTATAAGGAATAAGTTCCACTAATTCGGTCACCTCGCCATTCAGGTCACTCTCGTCCAGTCCCGAGGGTGACCATAGTAGTAAGGCACCACAGTATATCATGGTTTTGTTGACTAACCCTGGACACCTGTGATTGTAGATACAAGAAACCAGAGGAGCGAGGAACGCTGAACCAGGCAATGCAGGTGCTGTTGCCCCTCGTCCACCAACGCTGTGTCCAACTTCTCCCCGACGAGTCAGAGATGTCTGTCTTGCTCCAGAAGCAGATCCTCAAGATCTTCTCTGCCCTCACACAGGTGGGTACAAGATACCTGCAGACAGGTAACAGGTGTGTATGAGACACCTGTAGACAGGTGACAGGCTTTCACACAGGTGTGTATGAGACACCCGTAGACAGGTGACAGGCTCTCACATGGGTGAGTATGAGATACCTGTAGACAGGTGACATGCCCTCAAACAGGTGTGTATGAGATACCTGTAGGCAGGTGACGTACCCTCACACAGGTGTGTATGAGATACCTGTAGACAGGTGACACGCCCTCACACAAGTGTGTATGAAATACCTTTGGACAGGTGACAGGCTCTCACACAGGTGTGTATGAGACACTTGTAGACGTGTAACAGGCCCTCACACAGGTGTGTATGAGGTACTTGTAAGCAGGTGGCAGGCCCTCACACAGGTGTGTATGAGATACCTGTAGACAGGTGACAGGCCCTCACACAGTGTGTATGAGATACCTGTAGACAGATGACTGGCCCTCACACAGGTGTCTATGAGGTACCTGTAGACAGGTGACAGGCCCTCACACAGGTGTGTATGAGATACCTGTAGACAGGTGACAGGCCCTCACACAGTGTGTATGAGGTACCTGTAGACAGGTAACAGGCCCTCACATAGGTGTATATGAGGTACCTGTAGACAGGTGACACCATCACACAGGTGTGTATGAGATTCCTGTAGACAGGTGACAGGCCCTCACACAGGTGTCTATGAGGTACCTGTAGACAGGTGACAGGCCCTCACACAGGTGTGTATGAGGTACCTGTAGACAGGTGACAGGCCCTCACACAGGTGTGTATGAGGTACCGGTAGACAGGTGACAGGCCCTCACACAGGTGTGTATGAGATACCTGTAGACAGTTGACACATTCACACAGGTGTGTATGAGATACCTGTAGATAGGTGACACGCCCTAACACAGGCGTGTATGAGGTACCTGGAGACAGGTAACAAGCCCTTACACAGGTGTGTATGAGATACGTGTAGATGTAAAATTTTGACAGATGTTTGCTCTATTCTTGACGCTCACACCCATATGTGTGATACACATATTGCAGGCCTTGACATTAAGGTTTTGTATCCACTGGCCCAGGGGGCCAGTAGTTTTGAAAAGTTACTGGCCCGGATTTTAAAAAAAATATATATTGATACCGAGGTGCCTGTCGGTCGTTTCACAAGAAGTCCACAAAGTCAAAGGTTTGCTTGGAGCGACGTCATGCTGACTTTTCCGAAGTTCTTATTTGTGGACATCGTTTACAAAATTAAGATAGCAAAACCTAGTTAGAACACTGCAGATGCACATTTATCATGGTATAATGTGCCTGATCCTGGCAATACCGGCCTTAAAATTGAGCCTCAGGGACAGCCAAAACCATGAAATGCTTCTGATGTGCTGAGGACAGCCAGCTAAAGTATCAAGCCCTGAGCTGAAAATAGGTCGGTGACGTCTAAGATTTTGCATTAATAGTAGACTGCAGAGTGATACCAAGATTAAAAGCCTTCAGTTATCTATGCGTTATCTCTTGGTATCACTCTGCAGTCTACTATTAATGCAAAATCTTAGACGTCACCGACCTATTTTCAGCTCAGGGCTTGATACTTTAGCTGGCTGTCCTCAGCACATCAGAAGCATTTCATGGTTTTGGTTGTCCCTGAGGCTCAATTTTAAGGCCGGTATTGCCAGGATCAGGCACATTATACCATGATAAATGTGCATCTGCAGTGTTCTAGCTAGGTTTTGAAAAGGACAGGGTGCACATGGCATATGGAAGGCACTTTTACATGTGAATGACATTTTTGAGGGCACATGGGTCATGGGAATTAATTGTCGGATAGTCAACTTGAGCATTTAGTTAATATTTATGAAATCGAGCTCCTGGCAGTATCAGAATTACTAGTTAACTACTAGCTGAGTTACTCGGCGTTGCCCGGGGAAAAGGCAGTCATATGTACCAGACACCCCTACCCGCATTAATAAATTGTAACTGGTCACTGGCCTAGTTGTTAGGACAAAGTAATGTCATGTATCGTAGCAATACTACACAGTCTCACTGACATTAGATGGTTGCAAGCTGGTAAAAAAGCACAGGGTGCCAAATAAAAGGCACGGGGCATATCAAAATGAGGGCAGCACCCTAAGGAAAAGGCATAGCTGGAACACTGATCTGAACACCGATACCGTGTGTATCGCGTTATCATTAAGACTGGCGATGACCGATGCTGATGTAAACAATGCGTCGGTGTGCAACAATGTGAACGGTGTCCAGAGTCCTTGCTCTCGTTCCACCTGAGGCACAGCTGTTTTATAAGATCCACCGCCATAGCCATGGTCTTTAGCAATCCTATCAAATGTTAAACAGTATATAACAAATTTCCTTGATGCCTTTCCATTATGGAATATTATATGCACTACTGTTTTATCATGCAGACGGCAGTTGAGATTGCCTGCCATCCATAGCCAACGATTAACAAGACCGCTTATTGGGTAAATAATTAATGACCCACCATTCGTCAATCACGCAGGTGGATACAAATGAATTTGGTAGTGTTTACATGTCATCTTGTAAGCATGGCTGAGTATTAGTTGCGGTTATTTAATTAGTTATAACAAAAATGTAACAAAACAAATAATTTAAATATCAAATAAAAAGATTAGACTTTAGAGTTGTCCTATTTTCTAGGTAGGATCGGGTTATCGGAAACACAATAGTGGTCAGTCGGATTGAAACCAGTGGCCTGGCAGGCCAGTAAATATGAAAACTGCTGGCCCGAACTGGCAGCAGCCTCAAAAAAGGCGCCTAGCCAGCGGGTTAATGTTGAGGCCTGTATTGCAAACAATGCGTCACAACATTGTCTAATAACATTCATCAGGTACTTATTGATCAACTGTAAAGTAAAAAGGGTTGATTGAATCTAGAAGAAAGCCTACACTAATATAATATTTATGATTATAGTTGAGGTTGTAACATGTATTTCATTATATGATTTGTCAGTGATCTTACAATACTTATGGTAATGATTTTGGAATATTGATTTATTTTAGAATATTGATTTTACTAGATTGAATATTGATCTGATGATATTGGCTATATCTGTTCATTCTGCAGTGGTTGCCTTGTTTGGTAAACACCATCACTATACCAAACATTTTTATTATTATGGGTACTTATTGACCCCCTCTGTGTTTCAGTATTATTGAGATGCCCCCTGTGTATTTCAGTATTTCCTACCCCTTGACCTCATATCGAAGGAAGCCTTCACCCAGTGGATGGAGTTACTACGGAGGATCGTGGAGCGAGATGTGCCAGAGGTGAGCTGCACTCACAAACCATGTTAACAGCCCTTAGTGTTTTCTGCCCAGGTTCTCGAAAGGGCAGGGTGCCATTTCAGAAAAAGGGCACAACGCGGTGAGCAATAGCTAAAAAGGCACGTGCGACGCGTGACTAAATAGTTAACATGACCCATTTTTAACAGTGTTTTGCCCAGGTTTTCAAAAGCCATTTTAGTAAAGGGCACATAGAGCGCAGTAAACAAAAGGCACTTGTGACATTCGACTAAATTAAATAGTTAACAAGACATAGTAGCCGTGTACAGCTTGTAATTTAATATCATGCTACTTACGTAAAATATATTATGTACACAGTGTATATGTATATTTATGCATTATAAGTTAGGCTTGGGCAAGCATTTGTAGAATAAAACACAATATTTAGCTTTACATCACTTTTTATTTTGTGTCATAATATTCAATATACATAGAGAATGTTATACAGGTAATATGTGTTCCAAATTTCTTTGGGCTAGGTTTACCATAAATTGAAATGTACTATTAATATTTAAAAATGTACAAGCAACATAGTAATTTTTTGAAAAAGGACATTTAAGGCCAGACACGGCAGGTAGATAGGATTATTTTTTAATTTGTGCAAACAGTTCAATTTTTTCTGCACAATGCATGAAATGAGTCTTACTGAGTAAAATATACATTAAACTTTTTTCAGCCAGACCCCCCGTTTCCATGGTAACAAACAAAATGGCCACCATTTTGCGCAAATATTGGCAAATTTGGAAACACTGCCATTTTTATTGAATCCATATATAGTTATAATTCTTGCAAATCCATGTTCTCTATAGATTCTATTGTGCAATGATCAGAGCATTTTTTGAAATGTTTTTATTTTTTAAATAATTATTTGGTAAAATACGAAAAAAATCTTGTTTTTTTGAAACAAATATGGCTATATCTTTCAAACTATTCATGATTTAAAAAAAGTGTCTGATCGTTGCACACAGTAGAATATGCTGAATGCAACACTGAAAACATTATTTATATAGCATAATTATTCCAAGAGATATCCCGTTTCCAAATGCAGAAATTTGAAGAAAAATGTTTTTGAGAAAATGGCTGTCAAAGATTGCATAATGGATTTCATTACATGATATCAACGTGCTTGATCCATGACTAAAACTCACTTAGAGGTACGTAATTGTCATAGAAGTGAACTTTATTGATAGTATGCATACAAAGGTATAATAATCTGGCAGAAAACCATTTTCAGTATTTTTTGTCAAAAAACACCATTTCACCTGGGGTGTCTGGCCTTAAATAAATGTGGACAAATGGATGATTATATAGTATATATATATAAACAAAACAACTTATTGTATTTGATTAAATTGGCATGTCTTAACTTTATTTGTGTTTTAGCAAAACACGATATCCAGAATGATTGCAGGATGTGCTCAGTTGGGAACAATCTAACCGCGCATGTGGCGCCGTCGGGGCGCTCGCAAATTAATAATTATATATACGATCGTGTAACCGTCTGTAGCCATATGTAGGGTTACGTGCAAAATATAGCAGGGCGTCGTATTAAAAAAAGCACGGTGTTCTTTTTGCCTTTTTTGGGTACCAGGGCGTCGCTGAAAAGGGGCAGGGCGTAATGCCCTGCAAATTTGACCTAGACAGAACACTGGCCCTTACCCAAAGTGAATTTAAAAAAAATAAAAGTGTAGATGAATCCCTGAAAGGTTTCGTGCCCGAGGTACAAACCATATATGTATATAACGGTAACACATAGCACACATGCGCGCACACGCACACACTAGCTTGATTATATTTATTTTGTAATAAATAAATTATAACGCGCCATGCATCTAGACAGACGTCCATTCGGAGGAGCTAAAATACATCACTCATGGTGCCAAACATTTGAGCGAAGTTTTTCTCGCACAGGCACTAGCCCAAGTGGACGAGGACGACCGACCGGAGCTCCCCTGGTGGAAGTGCAAGAAATGGGCCCTGCACATCCTTACTAGGTGCTTCGAAAGGTAACGCTCACACTCTTGATCTCTTGCTGTTTGATATTGTGCAATGCTAAGAAGGATCTAGGCCTGTTATGCAAATTGCATCGCTTGCGCTGAATGACCTCTGTTTTCACACTAGTGAGAAAGTAATCATTATCACATTTTTTGTCTACTCTTATACTATATGATGAATGTATGTTTCCGCGGATGATAGTAAACATGATTCTGTTCAGTTGTGGCCGTTGTGTATTGTTTTGGGTGTGACGATGAGTCGGGGAAATCTACGTTGTTTGTGTTTGTGCAGATACGGCAGCCCGGGAAATGTCACAAAAGAATACACTCAATTCTCAGACTGGTATCTCAAGAGTTTTTCGCGTAAGTTTTGGCTTTGATTTCATAGTACTGTTAACAGTGTGTGCATGCTTGTGAGTTAATTTGAACTTTGACAGACAGTTATTTTGCTACACTTGAACACCTGAATGCTTCCCCGGTAGTCGAGATGGTGTTTGATTGAACAGATCTGCCGGGGAGTAAAGTGGAAAGCACTTTGCTCAGTCCTAAGGATTGGATACTGCGCTATTTAAAAACACTTACCTTTACTTTTTTTCAACAGATGGCACTGCTTGTCGCAACGCAACATTCACTTGACATTGACATGATTGTCATATTCAGTTTGATGTTGTGTTTCAGATGGTATTTTACAAGTGTTACTGGTTCTTCTGGATAAGCACCGACAAAAGCACTATGTGTCTCCGCGAGTTCTACAGCTCGCTCTCAACTACCTCAATCAGGGGTGAGTGCAGCCCTTGTCAGATTAGGGTAATTGTTTTATTAGGACAAAATAAACACACCTAGCTACATTGGCTTAACTGGACAATTTGTGATAGGTGCTTTGATTTTTTTGTATAATGTGATGAAGTTTACATGTTAATTTTTGGTAATTTTGGAACCTTGCTTCATGATCCAAAATTTATTTGATTGCGACACAGCAATTTCAACAGCATATTTTATTAACACATTCATTGTTATGTACAGTGTAATTAATTTCATGTAATTTTGTGCATCAGTTGTTAAGATATTACCATTTTAATTGGCTGCCATCTTCAAATCTTCTGCCCACAGCAGGGTGTACAATATGAAGGATGTCTACCCAAGAAAGAGTTAACTTATCTTGAGACTTTCAAACTTAAGCAACCACTCATTACAAATGAGGACCTCATTAATCTAAACACTAGTCACCAGCACGTGTCCAGATTAACGGGTTTTCCAGATAACCAAAGCGTGCACCTGGTGTATTTTGTTCCCATGAAGTGATGCCAGGTTGCAGAGGTTTTTGTATTTGGGTCTAGATTAAAAAAATTCCTCCGCATTTGGACTATTCGTGTCAGATATACAAGGTCACTTTTGGCCAAGCAACAGTGGCACATAAAAACCAAAAGGTTTATCGATCTCAAAATCTGACGGATGGATGTGCTATGGAATAAACTCAGTTAAGGGGAAACGCGACTCGGAATTAATGATTTATAAATATTTTTTGGCATATTTCGTTTTCATAATTTTCCGTTACTATGTTCATATTTCTTTCAGATCCAGTACATAGATTTACACAAATCTTATTTTATATGTGAATAAAATGATTTTATTGATGACTTGTGTTACTGTGGTTTCCTTTGTCTTAGTCAAATTAAAAAAAATTAGGCGAGTTTGTCGCCTTAGTTACGGCACCTATCCTCCAACAAAACCTGCCATGTTGGATACTGTTGAATAGGGCTTTCCCCTGTCTACGCACGGGGTCCGCCTACACTTGGGAAATCCCCTTTGTTTTTAGCCAATAAGCATCTCCATGGCAGTAGTATTTACATAATAAAGCGTCATGCCGTACTAACGCAGACGGTGATTGGTCGAGAAACGCGGAAGTTACGATGAACGCATGCGCACAGTGTTTCCCGGTGGAAATCCCCTGTTCAGGGCATAGCGTCCTAGACAACAGCAGACGACAGCCAATTGTAAGAAGTCGATTGTTATTGTGAATTGCCGTCGAAAGGCCGAAGTGTCGTGGCAAAAGAGAAAGCACGAAGCGTGTCAACAAGACGGGGAAGCATTCTCGTTCTCAGTTGAAAGCAGCGCGAGAAAATAGGCGCAAGACGAACGTTGCTGCATTTGAATTAGAAAACGTCACCGACCTCGGCGATTTGCCACGCTCGCTGTCAGTGTTACTGACCGGCACAGCGCCAGTGGTAGTGCACTGAACGTTACCGCATTGTCTTCCAAGCGGAAATTTGACATGATGTGTGCTGCTAACGATGTTGATGAAGCTAGTTCTCCATCTTCTGGCGACAATGATGATGTGGATGTGACGTCTGACCACAGTGACAGTGACGACCCTGCAACTGTTGCCAACACTCGTTCTCCGGTGACAGATGACAGCTGCCTATTTGTGCAAGTTTCAACACTGAAGAACATCGTCAAAAATTTGCCGTGCCCTAATTGCCAGGGGGTATATCTCACAGTAGAGGTTCTTGATGTAAAGAAGGGACCAGTTGTATCGTTGCGCACCGTTTGCACTGGCTGTCGGCATGTGTGCAGTGAAACGCTCTCTTCATCTCACCTTGGTGACCAGGGAAGTCGTGCACCCTTCGCAACTACCAGACGTATGGTGGCAGGAACAATGGACAGTGGTGTCGGTTTCTCGGGGTTGCGACGGCTCTGCTGGTTGCTTGATTCGCCATGTGTACACCAGAAGACGTATGTGAAACACCAGCGACCTGTTTCCCAAGCGTTCATCTCCACAGCCGTATGAACACTCGACACAGCAGCAACATGTGTGAGGGAGGCGTATGCGGGCATTGACCCTGGCATGACTCCAGCAAATGTGAGGGACATCTGTGTGTCATATGATGCGTCTTGGATGACCAGGGAACACAAGTCGCACTATGGCTTTGGTTGCGTGATCGATCTGCTCACCAACTTGATCATCGACTATGCCACCCTCAGTCAGTACTGCCATGGCTGTGCAACAGTTGGCGATCGCATGGACAAGACAAGTCCCGAGTATGACCAGTGGCTGGCTGATCACGAATGTGAAAAGAACTTCGAAGGCCATTGCAGAAATCCTCTGGAAGCGGTCGGTCGAAAAACATGGCTTTCGGTATGTGACCCTTCTGTCGGACGGTGATGCCAGAACATACAATCACATTGCGGCACTGAAGGTCTATGGGGATGACTGCCATGTGGAAAAAGAGGAGTGCGTGAATCATGTGTCAAAGAGGCTTGGGTCAGCACTGCGGAAAGTGGCAGCAGAGGGTCGTCAGGAAGGTGTTGTGACTGGTGGCAAGGGCTACGGCAAACTGACAGCTGCAACCATAGTGAAACTGACAAGCTACTATGGCAATGCGATCAGGAGTAACAGCAACAACCTTGACGGAATGCGCAATGCTTTGTTTGCGACATTCTTTCACGCACTCTCGACATCATGATCGGTGCCCGAAAGGACGAGAGAGCTGGTGCTTCTTTCAGAGTGCCTTAGCCAAAAGTGAACATCCAAGGTCCCATCGGATCATGGTTGGGACACCACTTTCGCGAGAGGTCAGCCAGTTCGTGCGACCGGTGTATGCTCGACTCGGTGAAGAGAGCCTCCTGCGTCGGTGCTTGAGGGGTAAAACCCAAAATAGCAACGAGAGTGTTCATGCAATCGTATGGAGAAAGTGCCCCAAGACAGAATTCTGTGGCAAGGTGCGACTAGATGCTGGTGCTGCAATGGCAGTCTGTGAATTCAACGTCGGAGTGGAGAGCTTCGTCACAGCCACCACAGTCGCCATGGGATTTTAATGCGATATGTCAGTCGGGAAGCTGACAAAGGCGAAGGATGACGAACCCATTGCTATGATGCAGCGAAAAGGAAGTGTCGTTGAAAAGAAACGCAGAGAAGCACGTCGTCTGAAGCAGATACGTCAACATGATGTGCTTGTCAGGGCCGAAGGTGGTCCGTCGTACGGCAATGGAGACTTGACAATATGATGGTTGGCGGCAGGAGTGTCGGTTCCACATCGTCCACTAGGGGGAGCTACATGAAGCATACGGCAATACTCATTCCGCAATTTTGTGCTCTGTAATGTTGTAAATGCATGTAATCGCTAATCAGTGAATAAACAGAAAACAATCTTTACGGTTTTCAAACACGGTAGACACTTGACAATGTGACAGTTGACGGCAACACGGTTGGCGCACATCATCCTCGGCCATGATGGCTACTAGGGGGCACTGTGTGCAACATTACATATAATAATCTGCATTGCATAACAACAGTTGCTATGCAATTTATCAACTCACTTTGTGCTCTGGAATGTTGTAAATGCATGTAATCAGTGTGTAAATAGAAATATAATCTTTATTTGTGGTTTTCTCATGATTTCGTTTTTGTGCTGTTCTAAAACTTTCAACGGAGAGTTCTACCGAAATCGTTTGACATTTTCACCTGAAGTTTACTTAAAAAAATTATTCAACAAAATCTTTTTTTGTTATGCAAATTTCCTTCTGATATGATACACATACTTGTATTTTCTATCACTGTGATTTTTTTGAAACAGTATATCACAAGGGGTCCATGTGAAAAAGACGAACAAATTCTTACAAAAAACAATATGGCCACCGTTTCCATGGAAACCAAAATACTTTCTTTTTTAGAAATAATTTTTATTTCCTGAAAATCTTAGGCAGCTGGCATTAGAATTGACCAAAATTGAATTTCACAGCAAGTGTCCCCTTAAAAATAAAATTTCAAATGATTGTGGAATTTAGTTATATTTTCTACAGACAACAGTAAGATGGTGTGAATAGAGTTGGTGAAGCAGCCAAGAAAACCGTAATTCTTGTAGTTGTTAGTGTCTGATCTTGGAAGGTATGTCTGCTGTTGTAGTTACTGTTGAATGATGTGTGTTTGTAGAGTGAGTCACTCGTTCTCGTGGAAGATTATGAAGCCACACATGCAGGTGGGTATCTGGGCGGCGACTGATTCTCTAGTACACTGCATGGTGCATTATTGTTTACTGGAAGGAATGAGGTGAAATTAAAAATATACATTTTGGAATTAAATTTGCTGTTAATTGTGAGGTAGATAATGCAATTACAGGGTATTTAATTTAATTTTTTTGTATTTTGCCAGTGAAACAGCAAGCAAAATGTGCATAGAAGATACAACTTTTCATAAAATAAATGTTGGTTATGGTGGATTCATGATTTAACAGTATTACTGACTGTGGTAAACATATGCAATTGTTTGATTATTATATTATCTACAATTAATGTTATATATTAAAAATAGTTAATAATTGGCATCCGAATAATAATTATTGTTGATCATTACGACTGAAATGTACTTTTATTTCTATTTGACTTGATGTGCTGTATGCGATAAGTTCATGTTCCTGCCAATCCTGCACCATGGTTTGTCTCTGAAGCCTCACCCTCCACACGATGTCGTGGTTTCAGGTTGTGATTCAAGAGATTGTTTTCCCTCTGATGTGTCACAATGATGAGGATGAGGAACTTTGGCACTCGGATCCTGTCGAGTACATCCGCATCAAATACGGTAGGTGGCTGCAACGTTTCCTGCATATCACATGTAATAGTTACAAGACCTCGTTTCACGATGAGTCAGAGTTAGTGTCATAACAGTGTGTTCCTCATTGGTTAGAACATTGGAATCGAGAGAAACTGAGTTTGAGTCCTGTTGCTGCCCTTTACGTGCTTGGTCTGTTTCGTTCATTCCGCATTGCTTCACGTCACTAACCTGTATGAATGAATACCTGGCTATAGACAGTGGTAGATTTTTTTGGGCGATTAGTTTTCATGCAGTAATTGCAGTGTGGCTGAATGCTTGCCGGTGAAACTGTAATTATGTTAGATTGAACAAGTTTGCAGGGAGTGAAGTGTAAGGTGCTCTGAACAGTCCTGAAAACAATTCGAGCAGTTTTGCATGTGACACATTGGTATAGTTAATGTACTACTGCATTAGATCTTTCACTTGGTAGCAATAAATAAAACTAGTTGCTTGCGTATCTGCACAGTGGCTATTTTGCAGAAAGTGCCGACATTTCAAAATCAATCACCAGTTTGGACAAAATTGAGTGGTATCAAGTTTGGATGGGTTTTTCATTAAAAAAAAACGAGGTATGCCATTTTCCACACGAGGCCAGTTAATTAATTTTGTCATGTGCTGAGAAAATGTTAAGAAAATCTAGTTGAATTATCTATCCAGCATAGGACATGTTATAATGGTCACCTAAATAAAAAGTAAAGGTAATTTCTTATACACTTTACTCCCTGGCAGACCTGTTCAATTGAACACCATCTCGACTTCTCTGGGAAGCATTTGGCCACACTTCAAATAATACGGGAAGACTATTCATACACAACTATCTAGCCAGGTCCTCATGCAGCTGAGTGAACTGAACCAACGTGAAGTGAAAGGCCTTGCCCAAGGTTCGACATGGTAGCACAGGACTCGAACCTGGGTTCCCCCCCTTAAGAGTGATGCTCCAGCCACTGTGCTCCATAAAAGGTAAAATATGTTGTGGTTAGGCCCATTGTGTGCTGGTGTGTTGTAGATGCGTTTGAGGAGTTCTTCTCGCCTGTGATGGCCGCTCAAGGTCTGCTTCACGCCGCTGTGTCCAAACGTAAGGAGATGCTGCCCAAGGTCATGGCCCTTGTCCTTGAGGTGCTCAGTTCAGCTGAGTTACCCCCACGTCAGAAGGCTGGGGCACTGCACGTTGTCGGTGCCATTGCGGACATCTTACTGCAAGTAGGAACCCTGATATATATATAAAACCATCAGTGTATTTATTCTAAAATTGATACCTGTCGTGGTAGCATGGTGGTGGTATAAGGTAGGACCTTGGACAGAACATTGATTTAAAATTTTACTCATGTTTACAGTACTATAAATAATATTGCTTTCATGTAAGGCTCCTTCCAATCACCTTTAGAAACAAAAAGATTGGGTTTTTGATGTTAGACATCTATGTATATATATATATATATACTACTGAAGTTGATGTAGGGAATGTAACACTTGAACATTATTTTCCGTGCTGACATTTGATTTAAGAATGATATGGTCATGGTTCTGTAGTTCTGATGATTATTAAATTGTGGGTATGTGACATTTCGCTACATTTTCAAAATAATGCAGATGATAATAAGTATGCACCTGTTTAGAGTTTTTGTAATTTTTAGCAGAAGTGTGTGTGTGTATCCTCTAATTGTTGGTGTATTGCTCCATCTCGGTGTAATTTATTTTTACGTAAATCTCCATCATTTTGCAGAAGAAAGTCTACAAGAACCAGGCTGAGGCGATGTTGGTGACACACGTCTTCCCAGAGTTCCAGAGTGCTCATGGCTACCTCCGAGCGATGGTATGTGACATGATGCTGAGCCTACTTTGTTTCAGCAGTACGATAGATATAGGGGTGATACAGTGGTAGACAAACAACAGTGGTGTGGCAAGTGTGTTGATGGGGTGTGTAGCTAGATGTGTAGTGTATTCCCTTGGTTGGAAATACTTTATTACATACAGAATAATTATAATTGAGTCAAAGTGATTTTCTGAAATAGGAAGAATAATTAAGTTTCGATACATTTTGTGTATACTGTTTTACAGAAGTGCTGCACTGTTTCTGTGATGTCGTGATGTGTGTGCTGCACTGTTTCTGTGATGTCATGTGATGTGTGTGCTGTACTGTTTCTGTGATGTCACCGTGTGATGTATATGGTGCATTGTTTGTCATGTCACCATGTGATGTGTGTGCTGTGGACAGGCTGGGTGCTGCACTGTTTCTGTGATGTCACCATGTGTGCTGTAGGCATGCTGGGTGCTGTACTGCATTTGTGATGACACCGTGTGATGTGTGCTGCACTGTTCTTATGATCTCATTGTGTGATGTGTGTGCTGCACTGTTTCTGTGATGTCACCATGTGTGCTGTGCTGCAGCTGTAGGCATGCTGGGTGCTGTACTGCTTTTGTGATATCACCGTGTGATGTGTGCTGCACTGTTCCTATGATATCATTGTGTGATGTGTGTGCTGCACTGTTTCTATGATGTCACTGTAGGCATGCTGTAGGCATGCTGGGTGCTGTACTGTTTCTGTGATGTCACGGTATGATGTGTGTGCTGTAGGCATGCTGGGTGCTGTACTGTTTCTGTGATGTCACGGTATGATGTGTGTGCTGTAGGCATGCTGGGTGCTGTGATGTGTGCTGCACTTTTTCTGTGATGTCACTGTGATGTGTGTGCTGCAGTCGTGCTGGGTGCTGCACTGTTTCTGTGATGTCAAGTTCAAGAACCCCCACAACCTGGAGCAGGCATTGCTGTTGACCCGGAGCCTCCTCACCAAGGATTCGGAGCTGCCCGTGCAGGTGGAGGCCGCCATTGCACTCCAGGCCCTGCTCACAGAACAAGAGCGAGGTACCACGGCCATTTCTCTACTCAGTGATAGATTATCAGACTCAACCAGGCCTGGGATGAATGTTTAAAGAAATATTTTGATAAAGCGGAATTGGAATTGAAAGATTTTGAATTATACTTGTTCTTAAACACGTTTTCAAATCAAAATACTTTGTGCGTGAGTATAAATGGTGGCATTTTGTTTAACTCTGGACACTAAAATATTGGAATTTAAAAGAATTGGAAATGATTAAACGGAATTGACACCAATCGTTCTCTGAAATAAATGTGTCTAGGCTCCATAGCTGTTTGTGTCGGTTTTTTCAGTGACATGAATATCTGTCGGAAACAATGGCTAGGTTATCCCAATTCAGGTTGACTTGCTTTCTTGCTCATTTCATCACTCATTCTGCGAAAAAACAAACCTATTATTTACTAGAACATGGTAGCTTGTTTGCATGTGTTTTCAGTCTTGAAATCAATGAACAAATGAGTAAATGGACCCTTTGAAATTCAGCAAATTTTGGTCTGTGTCTATTATGCATTATAATAAGGTTATTCGCACTTTCACATGTTACCTAGTATACTGATGAAAGTAAATTCTTTCAATAATTTTGACAAAAATATATGTTTTTAAAAAATGACATTAAACTGTTCATACACTACAAATTTGAACATTACTAAACCTGGTTCACAGTGGTCTAAATCAAATGAAGGGTTAAAAATATATTGGTGTATTTTTACCTTTTCCAGGCATTGTTGTTACTGGGTAGCCCAGATTTTAGATAAGTATTAGTTGTTTTATTGCCCAGTCATTAATACAACTCATTACGCTATCCACAAAGACTTGCTGACATGTAGATAATTGGTCATTGTAATTAAGATGCTGACAGATATTTTTGACTTCCTTTCCAGCCAAGGATCTTCTGTTGCCACACACAAAGGATATTGTCCTAGGTCAGTTCCTCTACTACTTATTTATTATAACCTAATAAAATCACTAATACATTGTCTGGACTCACCCTAATTTTGTTGGCTGATTTATTTTTTGGTCAACTGTTTCTCTCAGCCAAATTGACAAAAGGTTTCTTGTTAAGCAGAACTTGTTTTCTAGAATATGGTTACAAGTAATATGTTATTTTGCTGCAGGTTTCTCGTCTGTAGTGCTCAGGTTTTCACCTGTGGTTTATCGAGACAATTTGTGACAATGTTGGCCCATTGCGAGCTTAGTTATTGACTAGTTCAGTCTGTGTCGGAGTTGCTCAGGATGGTGCCGAGTGATTGGCTACTCATATCTGGGTTGAAGTTCCTCAGTCTTGGCTAAGTGATTGACTAGTCCTGTCTGCTCTCAGAGTTGCTCAAGGTGGTGCGTGAGACAGAGAATGAGGACCTGACGGGCGTCCTACAGAAGTTTGTGTGTGCCTACGGCGAGGAGATCACGCCTCTCGCTGTGGAGATCACCACGCATCTGGTACGTGGCATTCACAGGTCACCTCAATAATAAATCCCTAGCAAAGAACATAACAGTTGCCGTGATGTTTTGTAGGAGTTACGGTAGGACGCTGTGTTACAATAAATTACTAGAACATGTGTTGCCAACAACATAACATTGCCAGGACTTATCTCCTCGGGGACTAATAGTTTCAAGCGTAAATGAAACTAAAATCTAGTCATCAAAGGCGACCGGACTGATTCTATTGAGATCACCATATTTTTTGTGAAAAGAAGTGTGTGTGTGTGTTGAAACTGTTAAAAATATTTGTATGGTGTTATTTGAAATGTTGTTAATTTTGTGCATGTTGTAGGCACACACATTTGCCCAGCTGTTGGAGGGAGATGGGGAGACCTCAGATGAGAAGGCTATCACAGCCATGGGCATCCTCAACACCATGGAGACTCTTGTCATTGTCATGGAGGACCAGAAAATGGTAAATGACACACAGATTCACATGCGCACACACGCACATATACACCGTTGTATGTATGGACACCCCACACGTACAGACACCACACATATAGACACCCCACACTTTATGTTATAGACACCCCACACTTGCTGACACCTCACACATATATATACCCCATATTTATAGACACCCACACTTGCAGATGCCCCACACATACATACACCCCATACTTATAGACACCCGACACTTGCAGATGCCCCACACATGCATACACCCCATATTTATAGACACCCCACACTTGCAGATGCCCCACACATGCATACACCCCATACTTATAGACACCCGACACTTGCAGATGCCCCACACATACATACACCCCATACTTATAGACACCCCACACTTGCAGACCCCCCATACTTATAGACACCCCACACTTGCTGACACCCCCACGTACAATTTACCCAGTGTGTTTGTTCTGTTTTCCAGATCCTGCAACACATAGAAGGCGTCATTTTAAATGTTATAGGAATTATTCTGCAACAGAATGTCATTGGTAAGTAGACGGATGTGTTGATATATTGGTCATGTGGCCTCTTGTGTGTACTTGTGTGTACTTGTGTGTACTTGTGCAAGTGTAAAGTGCAGCTGTGTGTCAACTATCGACAAGTGTTTGAACAATAGGATTGTCTTACTGTGAGACAGTTTAGACTATGCCATCTACCAAAAAATTGAAAGCTGCAGCAGTGCCTGAACCACTTGTGGAGTAGATTGCACTTTGTAAAGCTGTAGCAGTGCCTGAACTACATGTGGAATAGATTGCACTTTGTAAAGCTGCAGCAGTGCCTGAACTACATGTGGAATAGATTGCACTTTGTAAATCTGCAGCAGTGCCTGAACTACATGTGGAATAGATTGCACTTTGTAAAGCTGCAGCAGTGCCTGAACTACATGTTGAATAGATTTCACTTTGTAAAGCTGCAGCAGTGCCTGAACTACATGTGGAATAGATTGCACTTTGTAAAGCTGCAGCAGTGCCTGAACTACTTGTGGAATAGATTGCACTTTGTAAAGCTGCAGAGCAGTGCCTGAACTACATGTGGAATAGATTGCACTTTGTAAAGCTGCAGCAGTGCCTGAACTACTTGTGGAATAGATTGCACTTTGTAAAGCTGCAGCAGTGCCTGAACTACATGTGGAATAGATTGCACTTTGTAAAGCTGTGTGCTTTTTTTAATTATTTAGTTTGGTTGCTAAATAAATAAATCCTCCTAGATGGTATTTGAATGAAAACTACACAATGTCGGTGTTATATTATGTATGAGTCACCTCCTGAGTCGTGTGTTGTAGCAAGTATGTTACACGGTGTCGGTGTTATATTATGTATGAGTCACCTCAGTCATGTGTGTTGTAGCAAGTATGTTACACGGTGTCGGTGTTATATTATGTATGAGTCACCTCAGTCATGTGTGTTGTAGCAAGTATGTTACACGGTGTCGGTGTTATATTATGTATGAGTCACCTCAGTCATGTGTGTTGTAGCAAGTATGTTACACGGTGTCGGTGTTATATTATGTATGAGTCACCTCAGTCATGCGTGTTGTAGCAAGTATGTTACACGGTGTCGGTGTTATATTATGTATGAGTCACCTCAGTCATGTGTGTTGTAGCAAGTATGTTACACGGTGTCGGTGTTATATTATGTATGAGTCACCTCCTGAGTCGTGTGTTGTAGCAAGTATGTTACACGGTGTCGGTGTTATATTATGTATGAGTCACCTCAGTCATGTGTGTTGTAGCAAGTATGTTACACGGTGTCGGTGTTATATTATGTATGAGTCACCTCCTGAGTCGTGTGTTGTAGCAAGTATGTTACACAGTGTCGGTGTTATATTATGTATGAGTCACCTCAGTCATGTGTGTTGTAGCAAGTATGTTACACGGTGTCGGTGTTATATTATGTATGAGTCACCTCAGTCATGTGTGTTGTAGCAAGTATGTTACACGGTGTCGGTGTTATATTATGTATGAATCACCTCCTGAGTCGTGTGTTGTAGCAAGTATGTTACACGGTGTCGGTGTTATATTATGTATGAGTCACCTCAGTCATGCGTGTTGTAGCAAGTATGTTACATGGTGTCGGTGTTATATTATGTATGAGTCACCTCAGTCATGTGTGTTGTAGCAAGTATGTTACACGGTGTCGGTGTTATATTATGTATGAGTCACCTCCTGAGTCGTGTGTTGTAGCAAGTATGTTACACGGTGTCGGTGTTATATTATGTATGAGTCACCTCAGTCATGTGTGTTGTAGCAAGTATGTTACACGGTGTCGGTGTTATATTATGTATGAGTCACCTCCTGAGTCGTGTGTTGTAGCAAGTATGTTACACGGTGTCGGTGTTATATTATGTATGAGTCACCTCAGTCATGTGTGTTGTAGCAAGTATGTTACACGGTGTCAGTGTTATATTATGTATGAGTCACCTCAGTCATGTGTGTTGTAGCAAGTATGTTACACGGTGTCGGTGTTATATTATGTATGAGTCACCTCAGTCATGTGTGTTGTAGCAAGTATGTTACACGGTGTCGGTGTTATATTATGTATGAGTCACCTCAGTCATGTGTGTTGTAGCAAGTATGTTACACGGTGTCGGTGTTATATTATGTATGAGTCACCTCCTGATTCGTGTGCTGTAGCAAGTATGTTACACGGTGTCGGTGTTATATTATGTATGAGTCACCTCAGTCATGTGTGTTGTAGCAAGTATGTTACACGGTGTCGGTGTTATATTATGTATGAGTCACCTCCTGAGTCGTGTGTGTGTTGTAGCAAGTATGTTACACGGTGTCGGTGTTATATTATGTATGAGTCACCTCCTGAGTCGTGTGTGTTGTAGCAAGTGTGTTACACGGTGTCGGTGTTATATTATGTATGAGTCACCTCCTGAGTTGTGTGTGTTGTAGCAAGTATGTTACACGGTGTCGGTGTTATATTATGTATGAGTCACCTCCTGAGTCGTGTGTGTTGTAGCAAGTGTGTTACACGGTGTCGGTGTTATATTATGTATGAGTCACCTCAGTCATGTGTGTTGTAGCAAGTATGTTACACGGTATCGGTGTTATATTATGTATGAGTCACCTCAGTCATGTGTGTTGTAGCAAGTATGTTACACGGTGTCGGTGTTATATTATATATGAGTCACCTCCTGAGTCATGTGTGTTGTAATGCATGTGTTACCCTGTACTAGCTTCACCTCATGAACAGCGTTGCGCTGCGTGTGCTGTACTGTGTGTGAGCATCACCTATCGTGATGCGTGTGCTGTACTGTGTGTGAGCATCACCTATCGTGATGCGTGTGCTGTACTGTGTGTGAGCATCACCTATCGTGATGCGTGTGTTGTACTGTGTGCGAGGGTCCCCTCGTGTGCTGCGTGTGTAGTACTGCGTGTGTTGCACTGCGAGCATCTTGCCACAGTGGGTGTGTTATACAGTGTGAAGTGTGTGAGCGTGTGCTCATGTGCTGCTTGTGTTGTATAACTTGGCGTGGCGTATGTTGTACTGCGGGTGTGTTGTAGTGTGTGCAAGTGTGCGCTCATGCACGGCATGTGTTGTAGAGTTTTTCGAGGAGATGCTGTCGCTGGTGTGCAGCCTGACGAGCGAGCAGGTCAGCGATCACATGTGGAATCTCTTCCCAATGTTGTACGACTTCTTTCAGAAGGACAACGTCGACTACTTCACAGGTGTGTGCTGTTGTTTCAGAGTTCTATGAGGAGCTCTTCTCCCTCGTCAGCAGTCTCACGTCCGAGTCGGTCTCAGACGCCATGTGGAATGTCCTGCCTATGATCTATGACCTCTTCCAGAAAGATGGCTTTGATTATTTCACAGGTGTGTGCTCGCCGCAGCACTCCTGGTGGTGGGGTGACACACTATGGCTTGTTTCGTAGCGGTGCAAGATTATTTTGTAGAACTTACGTTTGGGGTTAGATAATGTGCGGATCTTGTTCGGGAGAGTTACAGTTCAAATATTTGCAAATCTGTAGATAAATCGTTTGCAATTCTTCTTCAGTAGTTAGTGTAAGTTTACTCGAAACCGTGTATTTATTAATGCTTGCTGTGTTTTGAGACTTACAATTAAAACATTTGCAAAACCGGAGTTGCAAATGAAAATATAAAGAGAATGTATGTACATGTTATATCAATGGCAGTGACAGTGCCAAACTTGAAAACTGAAACTTTGAGCAGTCCTCATGACTGGATACCAATGTATGTTAGAAAAGACCTTTACTTTTTAAGATACTAAATGATCCAATATAAATTTTACCCACAATACCTACAGAGATCAACAGTTTTACTCATTATATTATTTACATTGTTAAAATGAACTGCTAAATATAGTAATGGAAATTATAAAATGTATTCTATTTAAACAGCCTTTGTATATATGTAACAGTGTTTTGATTACTTGTGTTGACTTGCAGATATGACAGCTGCACTCCACAACTATATCACGGTTGATCCCGAGAAGTTCCTTGCCAACCCAAAACACCTAGAAATGATCTACAGCATGTGCAAAACCGTGAGTATTTATATTGGGTTGCTTTGTGTGCCTAGAATATGTCGGGTGCATCTCTATATTGAAAGACTTCACTAGTAATACTGTTTTGTCAGTTTGCACCTTGTGCATGGATGTATTTCAGAGTCTGTCACAAAAACTCAAAATGCCCTGATCTGGTATCATTTGAATAAAAATGTGAGAAAATATTTGCTATTTTGGGACAGTGCATCATAAAATTGCAATGACAGATTTAAATAAATCAAATACGGAGATATGAAGTGGTTGAAAGTTTATGATGAGATTTTAGATGACCAGAAACTGTCTTGCAAACGTAGATAGGAGGAATCACTCACCGTTGTTACTGTGTATAGATGGCTGTTGGTGTTTGTCAGGTGTTGACGAGTGACGCCGGTGAAGACCCAGAATGCCATGCAGCAAAGCTTCTCGAAGTGATCCTTATACAGTTTAAAGGACAGATTGACCAGGTGAGAACATTGCACCGTTTCTTGGTGACAGAAGTGGGTCAGTGTCAGCTATGTCACTATTCATTTAATAGTACTATTCTGTGACACCTTTTAGATTTATATTTCTTTTTTAACCTTTTCAAAAGGATTGATTTATGCCAGTGCCAGTAGCTCACAATTATTATAACTGAAATTGTGTAATTTTTTGTTTGATATTGAATATGCCAGTATTATCAGTATATTCTGGTGTCTTCATAACTTTGGCGTACATTTGTTTAACTTACAAAATTTGTTTTAATAAAATATAGATGTTAAAGGTAGTGCTTTGGACTGTCAGTCAAGAGAATCAAGATTTAAGTCCAGTCATTTTGAAAATTGTGACCCCAATATCGCCGGATTAATTTAAAAAATCTAAATCTATGAACCATCTCAATGGGCTCGGTAGATTACCCTCAAAATGTCAATCCTATACATGCAAAACTAATAGACATATGGGTCCACAAACAGACAGATAACCAAATTGTTTTATGATATAGATTACTTTTTGTTACTCAGGTTGTGCCATCGTTCGTTGAGCTTGCGCTGGAACGGCTGACACGGGAGGTTCGGACGTCGGAGCTGCGAACAATGTGTCTGCAGGTGGTCATCGCCGCCCTCTACTACAGTCCACCCATGCTTCTGGAGACCCTAGAGAAGATGAGACTGCCCAACTCGACCGAGTCCATCACAGAACAGTTCCTCAAGCAGTGGATCTACGACACCGACTGCTTCCTTGGGTCAGTTCTCAGACTTGAGGTTTAGGTCGTGTTAGTTACATACAATGCAATTCCGCCGCTGTTTAAGTTACATAGTACACATTTTCACCGTCGTTTAAACTCTTCTAATGTTGTTTATTTACCTTAGCTCCCTGGCGTATCCATCCATCTGTTGACAACTTTAATACTGTTCATCAGTTTTTATATTGACAAATCCTTTTGTCTTGATACAGTACTGAGTTGGGATTTAGGTGCAATAGAAGTTACCGTATTATTATAATTATTATATTTGTAAGCCAGTGCTATAATTAATGTTTTTTGGTTTTCAACTTGTGTGAGAGTGTTTTTGGTAACTTTTCTGGTGAAGTTTGTGTTGTAAGTGTTATTGTCATAATTTGGTATAATTATATATATAATTTTGTATATTATAATATACGAAATTGATTACAATTATTGCAGAATTTCAGAAACTGAATAAATTAAAATACAGTATTTTGCCTATAATTAATTACGTAACAATTGTTTATGGAAAATATGTGTACATCATATTGTGGTATAGGCTTTACATTTATTACTGGAGATAAGGTTGATTAAACATGATGCATATTTCAAAGACTTAAGAAGTGCTTTATTGATAGAAAATGAAAGATGTATTCAAACTACTTCACTCATGCTGATCTTGTTGGATGTTATGTGCATGTTACATGACAGGAAGATCTGTGTGCCTGGTCTGTGCACACTCATGGTGATTTTGTTGGATGTTGTGTGCATGTTACATGACAGGAAGATCTGTGTGCCTGATCTGTGCGCACTCATGGTGATCTTGTTGGATGTTGTGTGCACGTTACATGACAGGAAGATCTGTGTGCCTGATCTGTGCACACTCTTTGTGATCTTGTTGGATGTTGTGTGCACGTTACTTGACAGGAAGATCTGTGTGCCTGGTCTGTGCACACTCATGGTGATCTTGTTGGATGTTGTGTGCAGGTTGCATGACAGGAAGATCTGTGTGCTTGGTCTGTGCGCTCTCATGGCGACGGCGGCGGATCGATCCCCTGCCATCACAGCCGTCAGTGAACAGATCCTGCCGTCCTGCGTGCTTCTCTTCAGTGGCCTCCAGAGGGCGTATGCAAGTACGTCATGTAACACTGCTATATTTCTTGTAATATTCAGCAACTGTAAGTATGGGGCGTCCATAATTTTTTATTTGTTTACTTATATGAAACATTACCAATAGTGATATTTATATATGTGACATTGAAATGATTTCTGTTGGTTTGCGATGTTTTAGTATTGTGTTTATTGAATTTGGTGATTTATCTTGCAATGACTCGTGGCTTAAACCAAAATACCTACATATTGTGTGAACTTTTACAAATCATATATATTTATAAGTTTGTTATGTTGTTTAACTTATTACACGTAATTATTATTTATACATTAAATGTTACGGTAGTTTTTAGTTGATCTTTGCGACAAGTGTAACTCCGATAACTTTATTACAAAAGATGAAAGTAATGTTTATTAACCCTACGACAGGCCAATGGTAAACTTGTATAGCGCACACAATTTGGAGGTATTTAGTGGGTGTTTTAAAAAAATCGTAACTTCACTAATATCTATCAGAAAAATATGAGTGAGGTATCATTGTGTTGGTAAGAAGACGCTTTATTACAAAATAAAAAGAAACATTACATAACATCACTTCATCATGTAGATATAAGTAGCTGAAATTCATCAAAACGAAATGCAAACAAAGTGAAATTTCAACCTGCTGGAAGATAATTATGGAGTGGTTACATGTCATTATGTCCAATGAGAGAAAGATAGGTACACATGTAAACTACAAAATACCACAAAAATAACTAAAATACGTTCATAAGTTGTTTTTTTACGAATTTTTATGTAGAACTACCGATAAATAAAATTGACTTTTTTATAGATTAGTAAATACATTCTGATATTGATACCATTTTATGCCAAGATAACCATGGTGGATCAAAAGCAATGATTACACAAAGAAAATGTTTCTATTAGTATACAGTTCACAATATTTACTAAATAGTTACTCAAAATATGTACCCCACTGTGTATCAGTAACATCACTTGTCAGTGTTCACAATGTTTGTAGGCCTCAGAAATCTTTCAACTACAACACTACAAGGTCCATACTACACTACAACTACAAGGTCCATACTACACTACAAGTCCACATACACACTATCGTGGTCGCTTGTGGTCCATCTTGTGGAAGCACTGCCGGTGCACGCCATCGTCACATCCTGGGCACCAGAAGGAGCTCCGTTTGCGGATGCCCCTTGCACGATCAGAGCAGACGACACAGTTCCGTTCCCGTTTGCCTGGCAGGTGTTCCAGCTCATGACGTCCTAGCTGGGGCATTGCAGGTGGCATGACTGCCACAGCGGGGTCCTCGGCGGCACACAGACTCTCCACGATGGAGCACATGTAGTCATGGCGTGACTTCCGCTCTCGTCTGTCAGTGTTGGACCTGTAGAGTTCGTAGCTGTTTAGGAGCGCCATGTCGAGCAGGTTGAAGAAAATCTTCTTCCAGTACCGCTTTGAGGGGCGCTCAGCAGACACGTGATAAATCTTGCGGTCCTTGATGTCGACGCCCCCCATGTATTTGTTATACTGTGCAACACATTTGGGCTTTTGCTTCTCTACACCGGCAGCGGTCCTCACCTGAAGCATGCCTGCTGCCGTGGCTGTGCTCAGCATCAGCACTGCTTTCCGCTGAGACCGTTTCTCACGGAAAGTAACAAGAAGCACTCCCCGACGCCGGTAGTTCAATACCTCACCAACTTGCAACTTCGTTGGCAGAGGAGGCAGACCTTTTGAATTTGCACGGACAGTTCCAGTCAAGAGGGTCCCCGCATTCAACAGTGTCTCTGCCAGTGCTGGTTTTGTGTAGAAATTGTCCGTAAACAAGTGATACCCCTTGTTCAATAGGTCAGCTTTCTGCATCAGGTCCATGACCACACCATGGGCCTGTCCCATGTCACTGTGGATCGAAAAATCTTTTCCAGCGTACAACTCAACGTGTAGCACGTAGCCAGTCACGGAGTCACAGAGTTCGAATTTCTTTATGCCGAATCGGGAATGGCGCTTGTTCGGCATGTATTGGAGGTATATCACACGGTTCTTCATGCCAACCATACTTTCATCTATCGACACATGCTGAGGGGCCACGCAGTACTGCTTGAAGGTCAGGTTGATCGCATCAAGGATGGGTCGCACCTTGTTCCAGGGATCGAATCCTGGTTGGCCACGTGTAGGTGTGTCCAATTCACCAACGTGGATAAAACGCTGCATCATTGCAAATTTCCGGAAGGGCATGACGAAGGCGAAGAACGGGGTTGCCTGCGATGGATTCTTCTTTGACCAGTAGTCTTCTACGTTTTTTTTCCGTATCAACCCCATGTTGACACACAAGCCGATGTAACGTTTCAGTAGTTCCAGGGTGATGTCGTCAAGGGACTAGCGTCTCATCCGTGAGCTGGGATGTTGCGCTATCCACCCGGCCATGTCATTGAACACCTTCATGGCATACTCGCGCGTGTTCCGCAACACAGTACGCATTGTGGCGACCGTGAACAGAAGAAGGAAGTACTCGATCGGTGACGAGTTTCGGGGTGGCAGTTGTCGTGGTCCTGCTGATCGTACAGCGAAATCATGAGGAGCCGTGAAGTTTTCCTCATCCTGCACACGGAGCCAACCACCGCCAAGACGTGCAATTCCTGCTGCTGCTGCTCTCGTCTGCATCCGGCCACCTCTGCCTCGACCTCTGCCTCGGCCTCGAGCAACACCACGGGTTGCTGGTAGCTCATACTGCAACAGTGAATGAGCTTTATGTAAACATACTGTATGCAATGTCTGACATTTATGCAATAAAAACCCAAGAAACTAAAGTAGCAGCGAATATTACTTTTCAAATTTATGTCAATGAAACCAAGTCAGTTAGTGACATGTCTGACAGAACAGGTTGCCACTACCAAACAGTGGCAGAAATGTAAACAATAAAACAATAAAAAAAGTGTATTAGTTTTTTAGTAATACCCATTGATCAAGTACAGGATCCCAAGTATTTACATATATACTTATACAAACACACGCAATAATTGCGAATGGCGCACACAAATAAAAATGATATGATATATACTGATCGGATCTCGGATGTGTTTTGTTATGGTGGGCGATAATTGGCATCGCCCTCGCTGCCTTCGATAAAATAGCTATACAACGTATCCAGGAGACATAAAAGGAAACATACGCATATAGGTAACCCACATAATATTCAGATATCCCTTGCACAAGATTGGACGCTTACCTCATCAGTGGAAGAATCGGACACATGGGCCAATTCATCGTCCGAGTCAGATTCATCGACGTCTTGGGCTCTAGGCCTAGCCATGCCGGCGCTGCTGGTGCCCGTGCTGGTGCTTGCGATAGGAGCTGAACTAGCACCGCTTGGCCTCGTATCGGCCTCATCAAAATCGCTCTGTCCATCAGAACTAACATATCCTTCTAACTCCGAATCACTTTCCGTCATCGTTATAAAGAATAACGATAACAATAATATATAAACGCAGAGAACAAATTCGAAGTGAGAAAATCCAAGATGGCGAACGCTGAGGAAAGATTTTCACGCCTGACTACCATCACGTGGTTTGTCAGCTAGTTGTCATTGGTTGCTTTGAATATAAATTAGGCAGATAGACGAAAAACACGGCTTTCTATTGGTGCCTGACATTCGCACGTAAACTGTTCATGAATGGAAAGAAAAATTCATACAAATGAGACGTAGTAACGTATGCCCAAATTTGGCTCCACCTACACCTCGTGTCGGAATTCTCAATGGCTAGGTTTGAAACTGCTCATGAATAAAAATGTGACAGATAGACGAATAGCAGAACTTTCCATTGATACCGCTAATTTTAGCGTAGACTTTGGGTGAGCGTCAGAATTAATTATGCAAAACGCGACTGCGAAATCGGCTTGAATCGGCCCGGCCGCTATGCGCACGGACGCTGTGGGCCGATTCATCGTACATGGCCGGTCGTAGGGTTAAGTTAAGTAAGAAATTACAAAGTGAGTGCCGTTTCTTGTTTCCACTCAGAGCGAGCTCAAGATGAGGATGAAGATGAAGAAGATGAGGAAAACGAAGATCAAGATTTTGAACCTGGTTAGTAGTTTTATGCCGGTAGAATGGATGCATTTCAACAATAGTGAATAACTTTGATGAAGAGCTGTATTATTTTGGAATGCTTAGTTTTCTCCTTTTTTGCATACAAAGCTGCTTATTAACTGTATCTGATGCATTCTGTTTCATATGTAGAAGATATATATGTGGACAGAAGTTAGAGCAGCGTCTATCATGTGTAGAAGATATTTGAATAACTTAGAGCAGTGTGTAGTGTGTGTGTAAAAAATATTTGAAGAAGTTGGGGTGATACGTAGCGAATGTAGAACATATATTTGAAGAAGTTAGAGTGGTGTATAAATTGTGTACAAGATATGAATGCAGAAGTCAGTGCTGTGTGTAACGTGTGTAGAACTATGCAGAAGTCAGAGCGGCGGGTCGTTGTTGTTTACAGCAGAACTAGAGGATGAGGAAGACGATATAGATGAAGAAGGACAACAGTATTTAGAGCAACTCAACACTTACAAGTCTGTAAGTTATCACCAACTTGCTAACCAGCGCGTTTCTTATTTTACACAACTTCCAGTCTCGACCAAGACTCCATTCTTTAATAAGGTCAATAGTTATGTGTTTTTTACACTCATTCAATATACTCTACACATGGCCGCAGCTGATTATGGAATCAGATGAGTCTGTATACAATGACCAAACTATTTGTTTACACCATGATGTGGTCTTTGCATGCAGAATGGCGTTACAGTGAAACTAATGAACCATTGCGTACAAAATGGCAGATAAACATTTGAATTGTTGTGAAACAACATGACAGCCGACTGTGATGATAAAAAACACAAGTCCTTCAAATTTGCACAAATCGATAGGCATTGTGAAATAAATGAGAACTGTGCAGTCTGCCTCCCGTGTAACCGTAATGATGGCTGATGGAGTATCTCGGACATGGATTGACTTTTTCCGATTGTGCTACTCCACCACAGTGTTGCGATTACATTTTTATGCATTTTGCAAATGTACAATTTGATATAATTACTCTACTCAGTTACGGTGTTATTTGATTTGGATGTTTTGACAAAACTGTCCTGCAGAGGGTCTGGGAACTGAAAACGTTGTTGAGACGGTGACCAGGCCCTTATTGAGAAATATTTTTTATCACTTGAATTAATCAAAAGTGCCTTTTAGCGCACAAATGGCGTGCATGGAAGTCATTCACCCAATCACTGCCATTATTAGCCAGTTTCGTTTTTTCAGTGATAAAAAGTGTCATTTGAGCCATATATATACTTAATACTGATCCATTTGATTTGTTTCACTACCAGTTGTGCCATTGATAGTCATTAACGTGGGCCCCTAGACATGGAACTATTAGTTAATTTAGTGGCAAGCTGGATCCCTCTAAATTCCACCAGTCTTATCAGTTGTAATTACCCGTCTTAACCAGTCATCTGCCTGTCTTAAAAATGGGCAGATGGGTCTCTGGCTAAGCCCCTGATGGTGACATCAATGACATGGTTGATGGTGTGTTTTGCAGGGAGGAGGTGATGAGAGTGATGATGACGACGAGTATGATGAGGCGGAGGAAACACCCCTGGAGAGCTACGAGACGCCGCTAGATAAAGAGGACTGCTCCGTCGACGAGTATCAGGTCTTCAAAGGCATCCTTCAGAGTACGTCACCTGTGTCTTATTTCAGCATCGGTTCTTGTCGATAGCAAAGGACTTTGTATATATGTCAACAAATTCCGATAATCAAAAAATTGGATGCCTGTCAAAAGTCCATTTGGATTATAAAAACAGTTTTTCCCTGGGTGAAATTGTGCGATAATAGCCTGAATTAACATTCACAGCTTCAGCATTTTGTGTACAGTGTCTCCAGTTCTCCAATTTGTTTTGTTTTTGGATGGGGGTGTGGGTGGGTGGAGACAATCATGCCCTAACCCTGATTTAGTTGTATTTTGCTATGGTTAAGTCTTCTCTTGAGTGAAACATTTTTTCATTAGATTCCTTTTTGCAATCTTGATTTTGTAAGTAGTACACATTTTTTATGGTACTGTAAAAGTATTTTTGCTGGATGACGTTAACATCTTAGAGGTTGCATAAATATGATAGTTATCATCATAACCATATAATGACAACACTGTTTACACTTCGTCGCATCCAACACCTAAAAACAGGTTGTCAATAGAAATAACATTCCTAAGTGTTCAATACTTGTAAGACAACTCAGAAGAATATTCTACCAGAATGTTTGTTAAATCTGCTTTTATTTCTGAATTTCTAATCCATTGTTTGTAAAGCAAGTCTGCAGACAAGTAACCTTGGATATACGTATGGCAGGTCTGCGTATAAGTAACCTAGTGTGTCCATATGGCAGGTCTGCAGGTGAGTAACCTATTGTGTTTGTATGGCAGGTCTGCAGATGAATGACCCAGACTGGTACCAGAAGTTGACCGGTCACCTGACAGAAGCCCAGAAGAAGGAGATCCAGCAGATATTTGTCCTCGCTGACCAGCGACTGGCAGCCAGAGGTGGGTCACTGGTTATCACGTGTTTGTTACACAGAGTTTGAATTGTTTGGTTATTCAACTGAATTAGTAACTATATGGCAGTGACCACATTTGTTTTTGTTTAGTATGTTTAGTCAGAATAGTTCAGGGGTTTGTTGACATGTGTACTAAAAGACTGTTCTTGATTTTTCATTTATTATAATGTTTTTAAAGTAGCTGGGCCGGGTATCATGTCAGTTGATTTCTATATTTTTTTCTTCATAGAACATTAGTAGGTGTCAGTATGAACATGTGTACTATTAAAAAAATCAAGGCACTAGTGCCATATGTCACCAGTCCGTCCTTTAAAAACTAGTATTTTTAGTGTGTCTGTGGAAAGTCCCTTTTCAGATTCTTGGAAACTGACAATGTTTCCATAGTGACGATCACGTGTGCGTCAGCCCAGTTCAAACGTAAATTCATTCACCATGAATGCAGATCATATAGTCTGGTTATTCTCATGCCACTATGCTGTTGTATTATAATTACCTAAATGCATCACACTGTCAAACCACCAAATACTGGCGGTAGTTTTGTTTAATCTCCGATAATGCCCGACTTCCTCCGCCAGTTGCAATGAAACGTGATTGACCCCAGCAGGTGTCAATCAATCTTGTCTACCACAACAAGTTCAACACGTGGCCCTTCGTAACACATTATCATTAGACAACTTGGCGGGAAAACCTTGGGGGGAAATCTCAGTAATAGAAGTGTCTGTCAAATCATGTTGAAATAAACCACATACATGCCAGTGAAAAAGTCACATTTCTAAGCAAAAAACAAGCATCTGGTGACATTTGTGTTATCAGCAACAACCAGGAAGTATTACTTAATGTAACTTTTTATAAAAACTACAATACTTACAAAGCCATAACTTGGCATATGAACTCGACTAAACACAAAATTGCACGGGGTGGTTTTATATTTGGTGAAGGGGTCGTGCAAAAAAATGCAGTATGGATTTTTGCTGTCTTTCAACATTGTAACAAAATGTTTATGAAGCTGTATCAAACTTAATATGCGTTTGTTTACAAAAAAAAACTGAATGAATGTCAATAACATATTTGTACTTAAACCATACCAATTTTTTCTTTTGGGGAGTTTCTCAAAATTAAATAAAATGCCATTTTAGGGTGATTTTTTACATATTTTTTAATTGTCTTTAAACACATTTAAATATCACTAAACAACATAAAAAATCAATTCTTTTTGGTCTGGAGTATTGTTTAATTTGTTAGGCATTATCTGAGAAAACAATTGTTACTTTATCTTCAAAACATTGATTAACCCATTAGACCCCAGCCAGTTATATTGGCATGTGTCCCTGTTCCCCAGGCTGCTGCCACAGATTTCAAAATGTCTGGGTGCCAGCAGTTTGTAAGCTGTATCTTCAAAACTATAGATTTTCTATAATTGCAAGTTGTGTTTATTTTCATGTCCATTGAATTATCTTTAAAATGATGTGACTGTGGTGTTGATTGGTTAAATATATGTTGTTATTTATTGGTGACAAAGTAGAAAATTTATATTCTGGACAACTATAGAGTGGAATATCATACATTTTATTGACATCAAATGCATTCTACTGTGTATTTACACTTGCCATGCCTTGCTTAGACATGAAACAATGTAAATCAGTTCACTTTGTATAAATATAGACAGCAAACACAGCTTTATAAATGTTCTATCTTGGTTGCTGTCATTTCTTCTGTGTCGCGTCAACATCACTTGTCAGTGTTGACATTGTGATCACTAGCATATTGACACCTGAAACAACCAAATGTTGACAATTAGAACAATTGACAGAGTGTTAGAATACATACCCTAATAATTTATTCTAATAAAAAAGAAAATTTTCATATAGTAACATATAAACAGCAGTCTGCTTGCCAAAAACCCAACTGACGGTGACCAAACTTGAACAACGAAACATAAACAAAACCCAAGGCCAAGTCATCCATTTTATTGCTCATTCAGTTGCCTTTCAAACGTAATGTAAACTTACCTTTAGTTCAGTGTCAGAAATGTCCCATCCTACGAAATAATAGCGCAAACTTCGTCATTAATAAACAACTACGATGTCTAAGGCGCCGCCATTTTTGAAGGTCCATAGGTGGCGAACTTCTATCGCAAAAAACTCCATTTTTTTCAATGCAAGCACATGTCGAAAATACCCACAATTCATAGCTCAGATATCAAGGAATCAGCCAGTATTAGTATCTTAAGTATCCGCAAGATGGGGCCACCGCTAGATGCTATATCTCCACCGGACGCTTTCGGGTGCTCTGGGGTGAAAACACCCGGACGCTTTCGGATGCGGGGGTCTAATGGGTTAATTTGATTTAAATCAAAACAAGCATGTCATAGGCAATCCTGCCACCTTAAGACTTAACAAATATGATGAAGGTATACTGCCCGCCAAATTGTGTTTAGTAAGCCTGTAACAATGTTTGCAATTGGGAAGATACTACCCCAGAGCATATCTAAAACACAACAAAATATCCAGTTTCAAAACAAGCTTTATTGGCAATATTGTCGAAGCGGGCAGAGTTAACTGCAGTACCCTTTGATGTTCAATGATTTCCCATTGTTAGTCCTTTGGGCCGAAGATCCAACAGACTTATCCCATCACTCTGCGTCTGCCGTTAGCTACCATATCTCAGAAACCGTCAGCAACCTTTTCTCTAATTTTGCATATACATAGAGCACTGCCACTATGCACAAAAAATCTGTATTTGATTGAATCATTCTAAGGGCACCTCGGGACCCCCCAAAATTAGATGTGTAGTGTGTTTGTCACACATTGGACTGGTTGCTAAAAGACAGTGTCCTTAAGAGACTGCAACCCTAGTAGTCATTGAGGGGCACTGGTTTTGCCTTAAGGGTAGCCACTACTCGAAAACGGCCATAGGCCATATCTCTGTTAGTACTGAACATATCTTAGCCAAATTTGGAGTACTAATTAGTTAAATGAATAGTACATGATATGTGGAACGTGAGCTCATTTGCCTGTGCAGTGCCATGACAATCAACATTTCTAGTGTGATAGAGGGGCATGCATCCTTGAAAATTATTCTGAGCTAACAACTGTATGTGTGATCATGCAGTTGTCAAGAATCATTAGCTAGAATACTCCTTTGTGCAATAAGGTGGTTTTGGGCAAGGAAGTTTGACTGCAAAGACTGTTGTGAAATGGGACTTTAGGTTTGAGCTTTTTTCATGATGTCTTGAAAAATGCTCAAACCTGAACAACAGTCACTGAAGTCAGATATCCTTGCCCAAAACCACCTTATTGCACAAAAGAGTATTCTAGCTAATGATTCTTGACAGTTGCATGATCAAACATACAGTTGTTAGCTCAGAATAATTTTCAAGGATGTGAAAATCCATCTCACTTTGAAATGTTCATTGCCATGGTAATACACAACCAAACGTGCCCATATTTCACACATCATATACCATTCATTTTTCTAATCAGTGCTCCAAATCTGGTTATGATATGTTCAATATTAAAAGAGATATGGCATATTGGTTATATGGGCATTTTCGAGTAGTGGCCACTCTTAAGGGCTGATGTACTGTAGTAAACAAGGCAGTTGCCGAAATAAAGTAGCCCTGTGAACTAGTACCACTGTGTTGAGTATTGCCTTCATTGTTATTGTATGATACAGCGTTACTGCGTAGCAAATGACTACATAACACTAATAGCAATGAATATTTTGTTATACTATGTTGAATTTTGTTTTCATGTGAATGATGACTCTCGACTTTAAAATGGACTTTTCTCAATAACTAATTCTTGATGGGTGCCCTGTTTAAATTTTTGTAACTGGTGATAGTGCGAATATTTCAGTAACTGTTTCTCTGATTTTGCATAGAAATTTCACATGGTAGTGCCACTATACACAAGAAATCTGTATTTGATTGAGTCATCCCCCCCCCCCCCCGAGGGCCCCCAACCTCCAAAGGACTTCAGGGCCTCTTGGCCCATTTTTTCACATTCCACATAGTAGACTTCTGTTACAAATTATTACACTGGCTAATTCTGGGTAGAGGAACAGACTGCCTCCCTTTACTTGGCTCTTGTATTACCGTACTACAGAAAGTGGTAGTTTGTCTAGTGTGTGGTGCAAAACATCAATAGCATACTAGTCCATTTTGTTTAACAACTCAGCATTTTGAAATTGATATACATATAGCCTGTTAAAATTGATGTTTTAAAATAAATTAAGACGAAAATCAAATAGATGTGTAATTTGTTAGAATAAAATAAATTTAACATACATCTGTATGTGTTGCAGAATCGAAGAAGATAGAGAGCGCTGGTGGATACAGATTTGCCAACGTAGCCGTGCCACAAGCCTTCAACTTTGGCAAGTCATAGACATCACATGTGAACCTGGAATCAACGACGGCGATCGGACATTATGTGATAATATGCAGGCAGAAGAGACGTTATTTGTTCAGTTGTCTGCAGTAGTTTGTCTCACTGGTGGGGACAGATGTAATGCAGGCCAGTGTGTTGGCAGCGATATTGCTGTGTAACCAGTGTGGCAACGTATTGCTGATATGGCAGACTGGAGTATTATTTACTCCTGCAGATAACTAATCACAGACTACAGTTTAATGTGTATCACCTACAATGGCTCAACGGTTGCCTTCTCGACACCACCCGGACTCAGCTATCCAATTACACTGCATACAGCAAAAGTATACCAGAAAAACTCAAGCGCATAGTTGCACTTTGACCTGCATGACTCTAGGGTGAGCTGGGGGGTGTCCGTGTACATATGTCTAGGTTGGAGGGTCGTACCCCTCCACTAAGAACGTTTCACTGCATTTCGTTGTTTGTGTGCATGCGAATGGAAAATTCGTGAAGTCTTTGGAAAGCTTTCAGCAAGAGCATGTTGCAGTTATTGTGCAGTGTGGAAATGAAATGGACGTTGTTTGTTACTAAACGGTGCAATGTTGCACGAGTTGATGTGCATGGACTCTGTTGACTTAACCAGTACACATTATAATATTATAGCTTCCCTACCACCTGTTTGCCAGAAACCCTGTATTTAACCCCTGTCTCAAGATGGTGTTGTAATCTAAGAACAGCAGTCTGTCAGAAATAGTCATCCTCTTGTTTTTATTCCCCGTCCTTGTGTAGGTTTTTCAAGTTATATCGGAGGCATACATACATACAGTAATCAATTTTACACATCCCGGTGCAGATATTCTTTGACATTACGTATCAGGACGTCGCAGGAGTGAAACCTCGTGTACTTGCACACACGACAAATAGGGAGACAGTCGGGTAAATATTTTGTACATAGATGAGGTGCTAGTCACGTGTTGCCGTCACAGACGAACACTTGACCGGTTCCACCTGGTTGCTCTTGGAAGCTGCTCAGCATTTAGGTACAGCAGAGGCAAGAGAGAGTATTAAGGGCAGGATGTATTTGTCATCGAAGTGGTGGACAGCTTGATGTGCTGTGTACTGTTCACCACAGAGATGACTGGAAGGTTGTTGCCTGTGCATTGTGTTTTCCCCTGTGTGTCTATGCCTAGTCACGGCGCACTCGGCTGTTCTGCACATATACGTGATGTGTTAATAAAATTGAACTTATTAAAGCCGTGTTTGTTGAGATGTTTATGCGTATGCACTGTCCAAGCGATGGTATATGGTTCAGTTATTTGCAGTTGCAGACTCAGTTTTAGCTTTTGAGTTTCAGTTACATTGATGTGTGAAATAATCCAACCATATTATAATCTATGTATTTGTGTAGTAACTTTGAGACATTGTCAGTGCATCTCCTCCATGGTGCCGCGGTCCTCTCACTTTTAGTAGCACTCGTTTCCTTGGGCCACTGGCGTTTCATTTACCAACTGGGTGCTCAGATTTTGCTGCACTTTGGGTGACTGCTGTGCTTAATAAAATTATGTGATTAAAAGATTAATAAATGCATTTAAAAATATAAATTATAAACAAATAAGTTAGGTTTTTTAATATGTATAAAAACAGTATGTAAAAGGCCCTGAGTCATAACAAGAGAAGTGGGAAAAAGTGGATGATGTGTCAACTACCGGCCAGACCAATCCGGCTGCCGTAGCGGTCACCGGGGTTAAACCCTGACCGGCACAGCTCCAGCTTTCATTTACCCACTTTCGTTAACACGTCAGAAGTATTTAAGATAAACACAAAGGCAGTTATTTAGAGTAGTGCTTCTCAACCTTTTCATTTCACTGCATGCTTTTGAGTTTGCTCAATGCTATAGATGAAGAATTAACATCTTGTTCTAAAAGCGTGAGCAAATTCTAATGAACTTGGTGCATTTAAAATCACCCCAATATGCTATTTTGCTTACAAAATATTTTGAACCATCAAATTAATACTCGGCTATAATACGACGGAAAATCCTCATTACCATTTGTCCTATGATGGATAGATAAGTACTTATAACTGTTCCCAGAAGCCAGGAAGTAACACATGAAAATGCGCGTCGGCCGTACCGTTCCATGGTTAACTGTAGGAACAACCATGGGAAACTGGTCGGCCGAGCAAAGAGTACGACAGGGAATATATGCAGATATACGGTCAGCAAGGTACTGCGGAGTGGCTGTGCAACGTAGTTGGGCGTAGGCAGCCCGACAGGTACGGCTAAAAACCTACAGAGACCTCCAGGAAAGGTTGCCCTTCAATGGGTCTTGTACATAGCTTAGGATAAGACAGCAATGCAGCTACTGAAGACATTGGCCAGAATGTATGGCCCGGTGATGCACTGAGTACCACAGTCCTACAACGCACCAGCAAGACAGCAGCACGCACGCACGCACGCACGCACGCACCTACCCTCACCCACGCACACTCACACCCAATCATATTTTAGATTGCACTTTGGATTATATAGGTATCGTGATCATTCTTATTGTAACAGAAATCGTGTATTATGTTGGTGTACCGGGTTCGGCCGGGGACGTGTGGGATTCGGGGGGTGAAGAGGAGTGACGTAGTTGTTGTTATATTGTGAGCGAATCGGCGGGAAAGTGTTCTAGACTGTGGTTCCGAGAACACCTCATTTGATTGTTGTTCATTCTAGTATGACCTTCGCGTAGTTGGTGCATGTTGTAGCGTCCGCTGTAGTTTGAATTTGAAGCAGCTGGGTACTGCTGTTGCGAAATAAAGAAGTTGCATTCGCCTCGGCAGTGTTTCCTTTACCGCACCGGATGACACCTAACCACCCAAATCGACGAACCCATACCGCTCGGGGTCCGGCAACATTTGGTGTCAGGAAACGGGATTTTGGTGTGGAACTGAAAATGCCGAGACGTGCCACTTCCCGTAAGTCGCGGCAGGAAGAGCCAGCAACCCCGCCAGAACCGGCAGTAATAAACATGCAGGCGTTCGCTGACATGTTACAGCAGCAGCAACAACAGCAGCAGCATGAGAGACAAGAAGAATTACAGCAGCTGCAGCAGCAGCTACAGCAGCAACAACTGGAGGCTGTCCAAGTGTTAGATGCGACAGTCGCGGCCAAAATCGACCAGTTTCAGCAGAAGCTGGAAGAGAAGACCACACAACTTGCCGAGCAGACCTCGCAACTGGATAGTCGGCTCCGACATTTGGAGGATGGCGTGAGTGGAGTGACTCCACTCAGTCATAACGCGTTACCGTTCGTGGCTACAGACGTCACCTCCGCATCGATGTCTCGGCCTTCCCTGGGTGGACACACTCGTCAGCGTCCACCGAAGTTTGACGGAAAGACGACGTGGGAGAGCTACCACGCCCAGTTCGAGATGGTCGCAGAGCTCAATGGATGGCAGGACTCGGAGAAAGCTGCCTTTTTAGCCACCAGCTTGGAAGGACCAGCAGCCAATGTGCTAGGTGGCATGGACAGCACGAAGCGCCGCAGCTACTGTGTCCTCGTAACCGCACTCGAGATGAGGTTTGGAGCGACCGGGCAGCGGGAGTTGAGTCGGGTGCAGCTCCGTAGTCGCCGGAGGCGCAAAGGCGAGTCTTTGCCTGAACTGGCAGAAGACATAGAGCGTCTGTCTCGTCTTGTTTATCGGGATGTACCATCGAGCCTGCAAGACGAGCACGCCAAAGAACAGTTTGTCGATGCTTTAACTGACGATGATTTACGCATCCGCTTGATGCAGGCAAGACCAGCCAGCCTGCATGAAGCTCTGCGCCTCGCTATGGAGCTGGAGTCGTACAACATGGCAGTGCGACAAACCCCAAGCGTACGAGCCGTGGCAGTGGCAGAAGATTCTGCATCAAACAAGAAGTCGGAGTACGGACAATTAACAGAGACGCTACTAGCAGTGGCGGAGGGAGTCCAGAAGTTACTTCTGGATAAGCGGGCAGCGCCACCCAGGGACGATCTGCCAGACCCACGCAGATGCTGGAATTGCGGCAACATAGGCCATTTTAGGCGAACCTATCGACAGTCGCCGAGACAGACAGAGTGGGCATCGCCGTCATCGCGACATCTGGGAAACGAACAGCAGCTGGCCTCACGGGGCGGAGACCGGCAGTAGGAGGATTAAGTAATGCCCTTACGGATGTCATCGAGGTGCGCACATTTGGCGGCCATGATGGGGGACTGTACGTAGAAGGAACGATTGAAGGACAACCATGTAGGATGCTTATAGACACTGGTGCTAGTGTGTCTGTCGTAAAGAAGAGCATCCTGCAGTCGGTCAACATAGTTGAACAGCTACTGGGAAATACGCAACTGCAGACTGCTACAGGAGAGGTGACACCCATTTATGGCCGTGGAGAAGTGACGGTGGAGATTGGCGACTTCACGAATTGCCAGCAAGTGTTCGTGGCTGACATCGTAGACGATTGTATTCTGGGCCTTGACTTCATGAATGCTTTCAACTGTCGAGTAGACATCCCAAACCGTATTCTAGAACTGCAAAACATCCAAGTGCCCCTTCTACGGAGTGCAACCTGCCATGCGCCCCTCTGTCATCGGATAACCTTAAACTGCGATGTCGAACTCAAGTCGAGGACCCAGGTGATTGCGCCGGCTGTGATAGCGGAACACGCGTGCGATGGTCTGGGTGTAGTTGAACCAGTTCAGGACGCTTCTGGCGGCTTTGTGTTAGGAAGGACACTGGTTGACTGCTCGAATGATATCGTTCCAGTCCGACTTGCAAACACCACCAAGAACCGTATACATCTAAAGAAGGGTACAGTGGTCGGGAGCTGTCACGCAGTCTGCTATGTCAAGAAGAGAGAGACCGACACACCCAGCGGATGGGGAAACCTCCTACCTCCTCATCTGGAGGAGTTGTACAACAACAGCGACAAGGATCTGGATTTGGAGCAGCGACGCACGTTCATGGAACTGCTGATCGAATTCCAAGATGTGTTCTCCTCCTCGCCGAACGACATCGGCCGCACTAACGTCACGAAGCACACGATACACACGGGGGATGCTCGACCGATACGCCAGCCTCCACGCCGATTACCGCTGGCGAAACAACAAGACGCGCAGGTTGAGGTTGACCACATGCTGAAGCAAGGGATAATTGAGCCTTCAGCTAGCGCGTGGTCTTCACCCATCGTCATGGTTAAGAAGAAAGACGGTTCAACTCATTTTTGTGTTGACTATCGCCTGCTGAATGATTTGACTCGGAAAGACTCTTACCCATTGCCACGCATTGACTCTACTCTTGAGGCTCTCTCCGGTTCTTCATGGTTCTGCACACTGGACCTGAAAAGTGGCTACTGGCAGGTGGAGGTGGACGAAGAGGACAAGGAGAAGACTGCGTTCTCCACTGGTACCGGACTCTGGCAGTTTCGGGTCATGCCGTTTGGCCTCTGTAACGCACCAGCGACCTTCGAGAGGCTCATGGAACTGGTGCTTCGTGGTTTGCCCTGGACGACTTGCCTGGTGTACTTGGACGACATCCTGGTGCACGGCAGATCATTTGATGACAACGTGCGCTGCCTACGAGAGGTGCTGGGTCGATTTCGTTGTGCTGGACTTAAAACTCAACCCGAAGAAATGTAACCTGTTTCGTCGGGAGGTCGCATATCTCGGGCATGTCATCAGCGCCGACGGCGTGGCTACGGACCCGACAAAGACCGCTGCCATAGATGAATGGCCTGTCCCAACTACAACAAAGGATGTTCGCCGCTTCATTGGCCTTTGTACTTACTACAGGAGATTTGTGCCAGATTTCGCTGAAATCGCAAAGCCACTGCATCGACTAACAGAGAAAGGAAAGGCATTTGATTGGACAGCTGAGTGTACTGCCGCCTTTCAACGTTTGAAGAAAGTACTGACTACGGCCCCAGTTTTGGCGTTTCCTGAGAGTGATGGTGACTTCATAGTGGATACTGACGCCAGTGATGTAGGGATCGGCTGCATCTTGTCCCAGGTACAGGAGGGAAAAGAGCGGGTCATCGCATATTACAGTAGGACCCTGCGAAAAACCGAGCGAAACTACTGTGTCACTAGGAAAGAACTACTTGCAGTCGTCACAGCTGTGGGACAATTTCACCACTACTTATACGGCCGCAAGTTTCTTGTGAGAAGTGACCACGCCTCCCTGCAATGGCTATTGCGGTTTAAAAACCCAGAGGGACAGACGGCCCGGTGGTTGCAGAAACTCCAAGAATATGACTTTAATGTGATCCATCGTGCGGGAAAGAGCCTTGTCCAGAGCGCCACGACCGTGTTTGGTATCAGAATGTCGCCACTGTCTTCGCAACGAGCAACGGGAAGAGGACACTACTGCAAAAGTACGTGTGGTGACGCACACAGAAATTGAGTCGAAGTCACTGAGAGAGCAACAGCTCGCAGACACCACTATCGCACCAGTCTTAAAATGGAAAGAACTGGGACAGCGGCCATGCTGGGCGGAGGTGTCCGCGATGAGCGAGGACGTGAAGATCTACTGGGCCCAATGGGACAGTCTTCAGATGCGCGAGGAAGCCCTTTACCGGCGCTGGGAATCGCCTAGAGGCGACATAGCTTTGTGGCAGTTTATTTTGCCCAAAACCGAACGAGCAGCGATACTGTGACAACTTCACGACGAACCGGCGGGAGGACATCTGGGTGGAAACAAGACGCTGGGAAAGGTGCGCCAACGTTTCTACTGGGCAAAATGTCGTATCGACGTAGACGCATGGTGTAGACGATGTGACATATGCGCAGCGAAAAAGGGCACTGGCAAGAAGACACGATCACCTGTGCAACAGTATGACGTGGGCTGTCCCATGGAGAGGATAGTGCTGGACTTCATGGGCCCTTTCCCAGAGACCGATGCTGGGAATCGACATCTATTGGTGGTAATGGACTACTTTACAAAGTGGCCAGAAGCATATGCGTTGCCTAACCAGGAGGCTACTACTGTTGCGTCCGTGCTCGTCAATGAGTTCGTATCTCGATACGGCGTCCCAGCGGAGATCCACTCCGATCAAGGGCGAAATTTCGAGTCCGCAGTATTTACAGAGATGTGCCAGTTATTGGGCATCCACAAGACGAGGACAACAGCTCTACACCCCCAATCCGACGGCATGGTGGAGCGGTACAACCGGACACTTGGTCAGCAGCTCGCGATGTTCATCGGAGAGCATCAAGGTACCTGGGATCAGAAGCTTCCTTTGCTTTTGATGTCGTATCGGTCGGCCGTTCACGACACCACTGGGTACACGCCGAGTATGTTGGTGTATGGACGCGAAATTACAATGCCCGTCGACTTGATGTATGGGCGCCCTGACGAAGAGCCTATTGAGTACTGCAAGTACGTGACTGACCTACGTGACCGTTTAGAATCTGTTCATGAATTCGCTCGCTCACAGACCCAGCTGACACATGGCAGAGCGAAGCGCCACTACGATCTTCGTGCTGACCACAATCGGTTTGATGTTGGCGATCCTGTGTGGATGAACAACCCCCAGCGGAAGAAGGGCATGTGTCCCAAGCTAGCCAAACAGTGGGACGGGCCGTATTACATAGCTGACCGGATCAACGATGTCCTGTATCGGGTGCGACATGGACCACGTAGAACACCGAAGCTGGTGCACAAGGACCGACTGCGACGGTATCGAGGCGCGCCTGTGGACACCCGATGGGCTGCAATCGCCAGAGACAACCTACGACGACATTCTGGTCCGGGGCAAGAACAGTCGCCGTCGACCAGCAGACGACAGCCGTCAAGTGAAGCTGCGAGAGAACAGTTGTCGCCGACGGGCAATGGGTCAAGGGCCCTTCCGCGGAAGACTCAGAGAAAGAGGAATAGACCTGCACGATATCGTGACTGATTTTTCCCTAGTACATGTTTGGACTATAATTATGGTGACAGAGTTCCGTCATGTAGAGTAGTACATGCTTGAACTATGACTATGTAGTGACAGAGTTCCGTCACGTACAGATTGTAGTGTAGTATCTGCTTGAACTGCATTTAGTTAGACGGATAATGTCTGATTGTAGATGATATTGAGTGTAGATTATTGTTTGATAACTTTAGTAAGTGTCATGGGTGAGTTGCAATAGAAATCAGTAACCAGGGACGGTTACGGCTGAGGAGGGGGCAGTGTAACAGAAATCGTGTATTATGTTGGTGTACCGGGTTCGGCCGGGGACGTGTGGGATTCGGGGGGGGGGGTGAAGAGGAGTGACGTAGTTGTTGTTATATTGTGAGCGAATCGGCGGGAAAGTGTTTTAGACTGTGGTTCCGAGAATACCTCATTTGATTGTTGTTCATTCTAGTATGACCTTCGCGTAGTTGGTGCATGTTGTAGCGTCCGCTGTAGTTTGAATTTGAAGCAGCTGGGTACTGCTGTTGCGAAATAAAGAAGTTGCATTCGCCTCGGCAGTGTTTCCTTTACCGCACCGGACGACACCTAACCACCCAAATCGACGAACCCATACCGCTCGGGGTCTGGCAACATTATTGTTACGTCACAACATTTATGCATTGTATTTTATTTATGCATTGTATCATGGGGAATTGTTGCGTGGGTTTAATAACGTACAAACTTTCTACATTATGCCTTGTTTCTTCTGCAAACTAGCCCCGAATCATAGTCAGAACATTGTGCCACACGATAGGCTGAAGCTCACCAAAACCCTTAAACAATACCCCCCATTGAGGTTCACCAAAAAACTCCAACCGAATCCCCTAGCCGAAACGTTGGGGGTAAGCGTATCTCCAACTGTTCAACCCCTTCGGCTCTGATGCATATGTGTATACATTGTATGCACACGAATAACGAAAATACATTTATTCATATTAAAAAAAGTGCCAACAAATAGCAAGGTATGGGTGACAATATCAAGAAAAGATGGAAACAATAACGTACACTGATAAAATATATATGTAATATTAATAAGATAACTTCTATTACGCCTAAATCCTCTGAAAACAAGCTCAGACGCGTATAAAGACAAAAGGATTGGTCAATCTCAAAATCCATAAGCAGTATTCCAGTTGTCAACATATGGGTCAAGGTGCGAAGGAGCTATGGTGGCTAAGCAATATTGTAAAGATAAGTTTTTAAATGACAACGGAATTTTGTAATATTTTCAACTGATATATGTCACGAGATACCCCAGCTGATGCCCATCAGGGAGGGTATATTTGGACTGACTGCCTAGCAGCAACCACGACGCTCCGTCAAGGGACCGAGCCCTTATTTGGTTGACGATGACATGGATAAAATGTGGTGTTATAATAAGGCGTCATTTATATAATAAAAGGATTATAAATTCAGCAGAGGTCGTTTTATCTGAAATAATGTATACGAAATGTAGAATGCATATAGGACTATGTTGTATCAGAACCTATAGCCTCGTTTTTTCGAACAGAGCGACCATCTTGGAATTATACCTTTGATATAATTTCCGTACGGTAGTACCTAAATTCGTGTCTCTTATAAAACCCGTACTCGAGACGTGTCTGGACATGTTTGTTTGTTGCGAGCGTGAGCGTGCGCACCCTGTATGACGTCATTAAACTATAAACTGCTACGCGCAGTAATTTTGTATGCGAGGTGAGTTGGTTATACAGTTAGTGCTTTGGTTAGCCATTGTTTTGAGCTTTCGCGCTTGAATATAACCCCATCACGTAACGTTACGATCAATTCCCCTGTAAAATTTCATTCTAGAAGTTTCTTTTGTACTTTTGTCAACACACTATTATTACCAGCATACGTCGACTGCTTCCTATATTAACAATTAGGTGTTTGTCAATTTTTGTGTACTATTTCGTCTCTGTCATCAGCTCCGGCAATTAAACCAAACATCAATGATCCACTCTACAGTCTGTACCTATAATGTCTACTCTGAAGTCCGTGTTCGTTCGGCACGCCCACGTGACCTTTATGTTCCGTCGAACTGTTATAAAAGGCCTGCGTCTGTTTTTTGTGGTCATTATATCTTACATTATGGAAGATGAACAACATGACTAGTGATAACGTCCGACAAGAGAGTTTGCTACCGAAGACGCAGCCTACTCTGGCCACGGGCCCACTCGACCTCTCGATACCGACAATCAATCCGGACCAACAGCCAACGACCAGTCCGACGACCAGTTCGACGACCAAAACAATTTCGTCTCTGTCATCAGCTCCGGCAACCGAACCAACCATCAATTATCTACTTTACAGTCTACACCTTTAATTTCTACTCTACAGTCCGTGATCTTTCGGCACGCCCACGTGACCTTTCGGCACATTTACTAACTATATAAGCGCGGTGTTTTACCAATCGGACCGTCATTCGTATCACGACGACACCACGGCTAACATCATCATGTTGAAGACACCTTACTACCGACCTCGCAATGCAGCAGACTCGAGCGATTAGGACGAGCCAACGAGCAGACCCGTCATGCCGGTAACCAACCGACCTGCCGGGCCATCGGAACCAGAGGTCGTGAACGTAGTGGACGTGCCAACTCTAGAATCAACGGTAAGCGCCGACCCTGTTATCAAGGTCAGAGGTCTCCTTATTGACAAAGTGCGCAAGTATACTCCCTTCTACATCGGGTGCAGATACTGCAAGAAGCGTATGATTGTCGACGATACGGGACATTTGCAATGCGAACGACACGGTTACTTGGCCTCTGATATGTATATCATGGTTCGAACGGATGCTGCTGACGAGGAGCCCCTACCGGCTGCGAGACCATCACCACCCACCACGGCCCCATTTACTTGCCCACTATATAAGGCCCATTTCACGCGACGGGACTCCTTGAAACGACACATTGTCAGCGGATGTTGTACCCGTGTGAAGAAGAGGGCGGCCGAGGATACCGAGCTGGACGCGCTTGTGGTGAGTCATATTTTATACTGTTTTACTATATACTTTCACCTAAAATCTCATTGCCTCTGTCTATACTTTCCCTAAAATGGCGTCCCCATAGCTTCTGATATAAGGGTGTCCACTGTGTCTTTACTTCCGCTAAAACTTCGCCCCGTTTTATACTTTATGATCATACAACTTGTCACCTTACTTCCTATCACGTCACTTCTTATCATTGTTTCCTACCTATCCTTGTATCACCGTACTCTAGCAAAGGTGTATTATTCCCATGCAATCTTTAATATTTTTTTAAAGGAAATAAAAATAAGGCATTAGCTAAAATCCTTTTTCCATGT
>CM034536.1:22206346-22363156 GCA_020002185.1 Paraescarpia echinospica | reverse complement strand
TACGGCAAACTGACAGCTGCAACCATAGTGAAACTGACAAGCTACTATGGCAATGCGATCAGGAGTAACAGCAACAACCTTGACGGAATGCGCAATGCTTTGTTTGCGACATTCTTTCACGCACTCTCGACATCATGATCGGTGCCCGAAAGGACGAGAGAGCTGGTGCTTCTTTCAGAGTGCCTTAGCCAAAAGTGAACATCCAAGGTCCCATCGGATCATGGTTGGGACACCACTTTCGCGAGAGGTCAGCCAGTTCGTGCGACCGGTGTATGCTCGACTCGGTGAAGAGAGCCTCCTGCGTCGGTGCTTGAGGGGTAAAACCCAAAATAGCAACGAGAGTGTTCATGCAATCGTATGGAGAAAGTGCCCCAAGACAGAATTCTGTGGCAAGGTGCGACTAGATGCTGGTGCTGCAATGGCAGTCTGTGAATTCAACGTCGGAGTGGAGAGCTTCGTCACAGCCACCACAGTCGCCATGGGATTTTAATGCGATATGTCAGTCGGGAAGCTGACAAAGGCGAAGGATGACGAACCCATTGCTATGATGCAGCGAAAAGGAAGTGTCGTTGAAAAGAAACGCAGAGAAGCACGTCGTCTGAAGCAGATACGTCAACATGATGTGCTTGTCAGGGCCGAAGGTGGTCCGTCGTACGGCAATGGAGACTTGACAATATGATGGTTGGCGGCAGGAGTGTCGGTTCCACATCGTCCACTAGGGGGAGCTACATGAAGCATACGGCAATACTCATTCCGCAATTTTGTGCTCTGTAATGTTGTAAATGCATGTAATCGCTAATCAGTGAATAAACAGAAAACAATCTTTACGGTTTTCAAACACGGTAGACACTTGACAATGTGACAGTTGACGGCAACACGGTTGGCGCACATCATCCTCGGCCATGATGGCTACTAGGGGGCACTGTGTGCAACATTACATATAATAATCTGCATTGCATAACAACAGTTGCTATGCAATTTATCAACTCACTTTGTGCTCTGGAATGTTGTAAATGCATGTAATCAGTGTGTAAATAGAAATATAATCTTTATTTGTGGTTTTCTCATGATTTCGTTTTTGTGCTGTTCTAAAACTTTCAACGGAGAGTTCTACCGAAATCGTTTGACATTTTCACATGAAGTTTACTTAAAAAAATTATTCAACAAAATCTTTTTTTGTTATGCAAATTTCCTTCTGATATGATACACATACTTGTATTTTCTATCACTGTGATTTATTTGAAACAGTATATCACAAGGGGTCCATGTGAAAAAGACGAACAAATTCTTACAAAAAACAATATGGCCACCGTTTCCATGGAAACCAAAATACTTTCTTTTTTAGAAATAATTTTTATTTCCTGAAAATCTTAGGCAGCTGGCATTAGAATTGACCAAAATTGAATTTCACAGCAAGTGTCCCCTTAAAAATAAAATTTCAAATGATTGGAATTTAGTTATATTTTCTACAGACAACAGTAAGATGGTGTGAATAGAGTTGGTGAAGCAGCCAAGAAAACCGTAATTCTTGTAGTTGTTAGTGTCTGATCTTGGAAGGTATGTCTGCTGTTGTAGTTACTGTTGAATGATGTGTGTTTGTAGAGTGAGTCACTCGTTCTCGTGGAAGATTATGAAGCCACACATGCAGGTGGGTATCTGGGCGGCGACTGATTCTCTAGTACACTGCATGGTGCATTATTGTTTACTGGAAGGAATGAGGTGAAATTTAAAATATACATTTTGGAATTAAATTTGCTGTTAATTGTGAGGTAGATAATGCAATTACAGGGTATTTAATTTTTTTTTTTTGTATTTTGCCAGTGAAACAGCAAGCAAAATGTGCATAGAAGACACAACTTTTCATAAAATAAATGTTGGTTATGGTGGATTCATGATTTAACAGTATTACTGACTGTGGTATACATATGCAATTGTTTGATTATTATATTATCTACAATTAATGTTATATATTAAAAATAGTTAATAATTGGCATCCGAATAATAATTATTGTTGATCATTACGACTGAAATGTACTTTTATTTCTATTTGACTTGATGTGCTGTATGCGATAAGTTCATGTTCCTGCCAATCCTGCACCATGGTTTGTCTCTGAAGCCTCACCCTCCACACGATGTCGTGGTTTCAGGTTGTGATTCAAGAGATTGTTTTCCCTCTGATGTGTCACAATGATGAGGATGAGGAACTTTGGCACTCGGATCCTGTCGAGTACATCCGCATCAAATACGGTAGGTGGCTGCAACGTTTCCTGCATATCACATGTAATAGTTACAAGACCTCGTTTCACGATGAGTCAGAGTTAGTGTCATAACAGTGTGTTCCTCATTGGTTAGAACATTGGAATCGAGAGAAACTGAGTTTGAGTCCTGTTGCTGCCCTTTACGTGCTTGGTCTGTTTCGTTCATTCCGCATTGCTTCACGTCACTAACCTGTATGAATGAATACCTGGCTATAGACAGTGGTAGATTTTTTTGGGCGATTAGTTTTCATGCAGTAATTGCAGTGTGGCTGAATGCTTGCCGGTGAAACTGTAATTATGTTAGATTGAACAAGTTTGCAGGGAGTGAAGTGTAAGGTGCTCTGAACAGTCCTGAAAACAATTCGAGCAGTTTTGCATGTGACACATTGGTATAGTTAATGTACTACTGCATTAGATCTTTCACTTGGTAGCAATAAATAAAACTAGTTGCTTGCGTATCTGCACAGTGGCTATTTTGCAGAAAGTGCCGACATTTCAAAATCAATCACCAGTTTGGACAAAATTGAGTGGTATCAAGTTTGGATGGGTTTTTCATTAAAAAAAAACGAGGTATGCCATTTTCCACACGAGGCCAGTTAATTAATTTTGTCATGTGCTGAGAAAATGTTAAGAAAATCTAGTTGAATTATCTATCCAGCATAGGACATGTTATAATGGTCACCTAAATAAAAAGTAAAGGTAATTTCTTATACACTTTACTCCCTGGCAGACCTGTTCAATTGAACACCATCTCGACTTCTCTGGGAAGCATTTGGCCACACTTCAAATAATACGGGAAGACTATTCATACACAACTATCTAGCCAGGTCCTCATGCAGCTGAGTGAACTGAACCAACGTGAAGTGAAAGGCCTTGCCCAAGGTTCGACATGGTAGCACAGGACTCGAACCTGGGTTCCCCCCCTTAAGAGTGATGCTCCAGCCACTGTGCTCCATAAAAGGTAAAATATGTTGTGGTTAGGCCCATTGTGTGCTGGTGTGTTGTAGATGCGTTTGAGGAGTTCTTCTCGCCTGTGATGGCCGCTCAAGGTCTGCTTCACGCCGCTGTGTCCAAACGTAAGGAGATGCTGCCCAAGGTCATGGCCCTTGTCCTTGAGGTGCTCAGTTCAGCTGAGTTACCCCCACGTCAGAAGGCTGGGGCACTGCACGTTGTCGGTGCCATTGCGGACATCTTACTGCAAGTAGGAACCCTGATATATATATAAAACCATCAGTGTATTTATTCTAAAATTGATACCTGTCGTGGTAGCATGGTGGTGGTATAAGGTAGGACCTTGGACAGAACATTGATTTAAAATTTTACTCATGTTTACAGTACTATAAATAATATTGCTTTCATGTAAGGCTCCTTCCAATCACCTTTAGAAACAAAAAGATTGGGTTTTTGATGTTAGACATCTATGTATATATATATATATATACTACTGAAGTTGATGTAGGGAATGTAACACTTGAACATTATTTTCCGTGCTGACATTTGATTTAAGAATGATATGGTCATGGTTCTGTAGTTCTGATGATTATTAAATTGTGGGTATGTGACATTTCGCTACATTTTCAAAATAATGCAGATGATAATAAGTATGCACCTGTTTAGAGTTTTTGTAATTTTTAGCAGAAGTGTGTGTGTGTATCCTCTAATTGTTGGTGTATTGCTCCATCTCGGTGTAATTTATTTTTACGTAAATCTCCATCATTTTTTGCAGAAGAAAGTCTACAAGAACCAGGCTGAGGCGATGTTGGTGACACACGTCTTCCCAGAGTTCCAGAGTGCTCATGGCTACCTCCGAGCGATGGTATGTGACATGATGCTGAGCCTACTTTGTTTCAGCAGTACGATAGATATAGGGGTGATACAGTGGTAGACAAACAACAGTGGTGTGGCAAGTGTGTTGATGGGGTGTGTAGCTAGATGTGTAGTGTATTCCCTTGGTTGGAAATACTTTATTACATACAGAATAATTATAATTGAGTCAAAGTGATTTTCTGAAATAGGAAGAATAATTAAGTTTCGATACATTTTGTGTATACTGTTTTACAGAAGTGCTGCACTGTTTCTGTGATGTCGTGATGTGTGTGCTGCACTGTTTCTGTGATGTCATGTGATGTGTGTGCTGTACTGTTTCTGTGATGTCACCGTGTGATGTATATGGTGCATTGTTTGTCATGTCACCATGTGATGTGTGTGCTGTGGACAGGCTGGGTGCTGCACTGTTTCTGTGATGTCACCATGTGTGCTGTAGGCATGCTGGGTGCTGTACTGCATTTGTGATGACACCGTGTGATGTGTGCTGCACTGTTCTTATGATCTCATTGTGTGATGTGTGTGCTGCACTGTTTCTGTGATGTCACCATGTGTGCTGTGCTGCAGCTGTAGGCATGCTGGGTGCTGTACTGCTTTTGTGATATCACCGTGTGATGTGTGCTGCACTGTTCCTATGATATCATTGTGTGATGTGTGTGCTGCACTGTTTCTATGATGTCACTGTAGGCATGCTGTAGGCATGCTGGGTGCTGTACTGTTTCTGTGATGTCACGGTATGATGTGTGTGCTGTAGGCATGCTGGGTGCTGTACTGTTTCTGTGATGTCACGGTATGATGTGTGTGCTGTAGGCATGCTGGGTGCTGTGATGTGTGCTGCACTTTTTCTGTGATGTCACTGTGATGTGTGTGCTGCAGTCGTGCTGGGTGCTGCACTGTTTCTGTGATGTCAAGTTCAAGAACCCCCACAACCTGGAGCAGGCATTGCTGTTGACCCGGAGCCTCCTCACCAAGGATTCGGAGCTGCCCGTGCAGGTGGAGGCCGCCATTGCACTCCAGGCCCTGCTCACAGAACAAGAGCGAGGTACCACGGCCATTTCTCTACTCAGTGATAGATTATCAGACTCAACCAGGCCTGGGATGAATGTTTAAAGAAATATTTTGATAAAGCGGAATTGGAATTGAAAGATTTTGAATTATACTTGTTCTTAAACACGTTTTCAAATCAAAATACTTTGTGCGTGAGTATAAATGGTGGCATTATGTTTAACTCTGGACACTAAAATATTGGAATTTAAAAGAATTGGAAATGATTAAACGGAATTGACACCAATCGTTCTCTGAAATAAATGTGTCTAGGCTCCATAGCTGTTTGTGTCGTTTTTTTCAGTGACATGAATATCTGTCGGAAACAATGGCTAGGTTATCCCAATTCAGGTTGACTTGCTTTCTTGCTCATTTCATCACTCATTCTGCGAAAAAACAAACCTATTATTTACTAGAACATGGTAGCTTGTTTGCATGTGTTTTCAGTCTTGAAATCAATGAACAAATGAGTAAATGGACCCTTTGAAATTCAGCAAATTTTGGTCTGTGTCTATTATGCATTATAATAAGGTTATTCGCACTTTCACATGTTACCTAGTATACTGATGAAAGTAAATTCTTTCAATAATTTTGACAAAAATATATGTTTTTAAAAAATGACATTAAACTGTTCATACACTACAAATTTGAACATTACTAAACCTGGTTCACAGTGGTCTAAATCAAATGAAGGGTTAAAAATATATTGGTGTATTTTTACCTTTTCCAGGCATTGTTGTTACTGGGTAGCCCAGATTTTAGATACGTATTAGTTGTTTTATTGCCCAGTCATTAATACAACTCATTACGCTATCCACAAAGACTTGCTGACATGTAGATAATTGGTCATTGTAATTAAGATGCTGACAGATATTTTTGACTTCCTTTCCAGCCAAGGATCTTCTGTTGCCACACACAAAGGATATTGTCCTAGGTCAGTTCCTCTACTACTTATTTATTATAACCTAATAAAATCACTAATACATTGTCTGGACTCACCCTAATTTTGTTGGCTGATTTATTTTTTGGTCAACTGTTTCTCTCAGCCAAATTGACAAAAGGTTTCTTGTTAAGCAGAACTTGTTTTCTAGAATATGGTTACAAGTAATATGTTATTTTGCTGCAGGTTTCTCGTCTGTAGTGCTCAGGTTTTCACCTGTGGTTTATCGAGACAATTTGTGACAATGTTGGCCCATTGCGAGCTTAGTTATTGACTAGTTCAGTCTGTGTCGGAGTTGCTCAGGATGGTGCCGAGTGATTGGCTACTCATATCTGGGTTGAAGTTCCTCAGTCTTGGCTAAGTGATTGACTAGTCCTGTCTGCTCTCAGAGTTGCTCAAGGTGGTGCGTGAGACAGAGAATGAGGACCTGACGGGCGTCCTACAGAAGTTTGTGTGTGCCTACGGCGAGGAGATCACGCCTCTCGCTGTGGAGATCACCACGCATCTGGTACGTGGCATTCACAGGTCACCTCAATAATAAATCCCTAGCAAAGAACATAACAGTTGCCGTGATGTTTTGTAGGAGTTACGGTAGGACGCTGTGTTACAATAAATTACTAGAACATGTGTTGCCAACAACATAACATTGCCAGGACTTATCTCCTCGGGGACTAATAGTTTCAAGCGTAAATGAAACTAAAATCTAGTCATCAAAGGCGACCGGACTGATTCTATTGAGATCACCATATTTTTTGTGAAAAGAAGTGTGTGTGTGTTGAAACTGTTAAAAATATTTGTATGGTGTTATTTGAAATGTTGTTAATTTTGTGCATGTTGTAGGCACACACATTTGCCCAGCTGTTGGAGGGAGATGGGGAGACCTCAGATGAGAAGGCTATCACAGCCATGGGCATCCTCAACACCATGGAGACTCTTGTCATTGTCATGGAGGACCAGAAAATGGTAAATGACACACAGATTCACATGCGCACACACGCACATATACACCGTTGTATGTATGGACACCCCACACGTACAGACACCACACATATAGACACCCCACACTTTATGTTATAGACACCCCACACTTGCTGACACCTCACACATATATATACCCCATATTTATAGACACCCACACTTGCAGATGCCCCACACATACATACACCCCATACTTATAGACACCCGACACTTGCAGATGCCCCACACATGCATACACCCCATATTTATAGACACCCCACACTTGCAGATGCCCCACACATGCATACACCCCATACTTATAGACACCCGACACTTGCAGATGCCCCACACATACATACACCCCATACTTATAGACACCCCACACTTGCAGATGCCCCACACATGCATACACCCCATACTTATAGACACCCGACACTTGCAGATGCCCCACACATGCATACACCCCATACTTATAGACACCCGACACTTGCAGATGCCCCACACATACATACACCCCATACTTATAGACACCCCACACTTGCAGACCCCCCATACTTATAGACACCCCACACTTGCTGACACCCCCACGTACAATTTACCCAGTGTGTTTGTTCTGTTTTCCAGATCCTGCAACACATAGAAGGCGTCATTTTAAATGTTATAGGAATTATTCTGCAACAGAATGTCATTGGTAAGTAGACGGATGTGTTGATATATTGGTCATATGTGGCCTCTTGTGTGTACTTGTGTGTACTTGTGTGTACTTGTGTGTACTTGTGCAAGTGTAAAGTGCAGCTGTGTGTCAACTATCGACAAGTGTTTGAACAATAGGATTGTCTTACTGTGAGACAGTTTAGACTATGCCATCTACCAAAAAATTGAAAGCTGCAGCAGTGCCTGAACCACTTGTGGAGTAGATTGCACTTTGTAAAGCTGTAGCAGTGCCTGAACTACATGTGGAATAGATTGCACTTTGTAAAGCTGCAGCAGTGCCTGAACTACATGTGGAATAGATTGCACTTTGTAAATCTGCAGCAGTGCCTGAACTACATGTGGAATAGATTGCACTTTGTAAAGCTGCAGCAGTGCCTGAACTACATGTTGAATAGATTTCACTTTGTAAAGCTGCAGCAGTGCCTGAACTACATGTGGAATAGATTGCACTTTGTAAAGCTGCAGCAGTGCCTGAACTACTTGTGGAATAGATTGCACTTTGTAAAGCTGCAGCAGTGCCTGAACTACATGTGGAATAGATTGCACTTTGTAAAGCTGCAGCAGTGCCTGAACTACTTGTGGAATAGATTGCACTTTGTAAAGCTGCAGCAGTGCCTGAACTACATGTGGAATAGATTGCACTTTGTAAAGCTGTGTGCTTTTTTTAATTATTTAGTTTGGTTGCTAAATAAATAAATCCTCCTAGATGGTATTTGAATGAAAACTACACAATGTCGGTGTTATATTATGTATGAGTCACCTCCTGAGTCGTGTGTTGTAGCAAGTATGTTACACGGTGTCGGTGTTATATTATCTATGAGTCACCTCAGTCATGTGTGTTGTAGCAAGTATGTTACACGGTGTCTGTGTTATATTATGTATGAGTCACCTCCTGAGTCGTGTGTTGTAGCAAGTATGTTACACGGTGTCGGTGTTATATTATGTATGAGTCACCTCAGTCATGTGTGTTGTAGCAAGTATGTTACACGGTGTCGGTGTTATATTATGTATGAGTCACCTCAGTCATGTGTGTTGTAGCAAGTATGTTACACGGTGTCGGTGTTATATTATGTATGAGTCACCTCAGTCATGCGTGTTGTAGCAAGTATGTTACATGGTGTCGGTGTTATATTATGTATGAGTCACCTCAGTCATGTGTGTTGTAGCAAGTATGTTACACGGTGTCGGTGTTATATTATGTATGAGTCACCTCAGTCATGTGTGTTGTAGCAAGTATGTTACACAGTGTCGGTGTTATATTATGTATGAGTCACCTCAGTCATGTGTGTTGTAGCAAGTATGTTACACGGTGTCAGTGTTATATTATGTATGAGTCACCTCAGTCATGTGTGTTGTAGCAAGTATGTTACACGGTGTCGGTGTTATATTATGTATGAGTCACCTCAGTCATGTGTGTTGTAGCAAGTATGTTACACGGTGTCGGTGTTATATTATGTATGAGTCACCTCCTGAGTCGTGTGTTGTAGCAAGTATGTTACACAGTGTCGGTGTTATATTATGTATGAGTCACCTCAGTCATGTGTGTTGTAGCAAGTATGTTACACGGTGTCGGTGTTATATTATGTATGAGTCACCTCAGTCATGTGTGTTGTAGCAAGTATGTTACACGGTGTCGGTGTTATATTATGTATGAGTCACCTCAGTCATGTGTGTTGTAGCAAGTATGTTACACGGTGTCGGTGTTATATTATGTATGAGTCACCTCCTGAGTCGTGTGTGTTGTAGCAAGTGTGTTACACGGTGTCGGTGTTATATTATGTATGAGTCACCTCCTGAGTCGTGTGTGTTGTAGCAAGTATGTTACACGGTGTCGGTGTTATATTATGTATGAGTCACCTCCTGAGTCGTGTGTGTTGTAGCAAGTGTGTTACACGGTGTCGGTGTTATATTATGTATGAGTCACCTCAGTCATGTGTGTTGTAGCAAGTATGTTACACGGTGTCGGTGTTATATTATGTATGAGTCACCTCAGTCATGTGTGTTGTAGCAAGTATGTTACACAGTGTCGGTGTTATATTATGTATGAGTCACCTCAGTCATGCGTGTTGTAGCAAGTATGTTACACGGTGTCGGTGTTATATTATGTATGAGTCACCTCAGTCATGTGTGTTGTAGCAAGTATGTTACACGGTGTCAGTGTTATATTATGTATGAGTCACCTCCTGAGTCATGTGTGTTGTAATGCATGTGTTACCCTGTACTAGCTTCACCTCATGAACAGCGTTGCGCTGCGTGTGCTGTACTGTGTGTGAGCATCACCTATCGTGATGCGTGTGCTGTACTGTGTGTGAGCATCACCTATCGTGATGCATGTGCTGTACTGTGTGTGAGCATCACCTATCGTGATGCGTGTGTTGTACTGTGTGCGAGGGTCCCCTCGTGTGCTGCGTGTGTAGTACTGCGTGTGTTGCACTGCGAGCATCTTGCCACAGTGGGTGTGTTATACAGTGTGAAGTGTGTGAGCGTGTGCTGCGTGTGCTGCTTGTGTTGTATAACTTGGCGTGGCGTATGTTGTACTGCGGGTGTGTTGTAGTGTGTGCAAGTGTGCGCTCATGCACGGCATGTGTTGTAGAGTTTTTCGAGGAGATGCTGTCGCTGGTGTGCAGCCTGACGAGCGAGCAGGTCAGCGATCACATGTGGAATCTCTTCCCAATGTTGTACGACTTCTTTCAGAAGGACAACGTCGACTACTTCACAGGTGTGTGCTGTTGTTTCAGAGTTCTATGAGGAGCTCTTCTCCCTCGTCAGCAGTCTCACGTCCGAGTCGGTCTCAGACGCCATGTGGAATGTCCTGCCTATGATCTATGACCTCTTCCAGAAAGATGGCTTTGATTATTTCACAGGTGTGTGCTCGCCGCAGCACTCCTGGTGGTGGGGTGACACACTATGGCTTGTTTCGTAGCGGTGCAAGATTATTTTGTAGAACTTACGTTTGGGGTTAGATAATGTGCGGATCTTGTTCGGGAGAGTTACAGTTCAAATATTTGCAAATCTTTTTCAGTAGTTAGTGTAAGTTTACTCGAAACCGTGTATTTATTAATGCTTGCTGTGTTTTGAGACTTACAATTAAAACATTTGCAAATCCGGAGTTGCAAATGAAAATATAAAGAGAATGTATGTACATGTTATATCAATGGCAGTGACAGTGCCAAACTTGAAAACTGAAACTTTGAGCAGTCCTCATGACTGGATACCACTGTATGTTAGAAAAGACCTTTACTTTTTAAGATACTAAATGATCCAATATAAATTTTACCCACAATACCTACAGAGATCAACAGTTTTACTCATTATATTATTTACATTGTTAAAATGAACTGCTAAATATAGTAATGGAAATTATAAAATGTATTTTCTATTTAAACAGCCTTTGTATATATGTAACAGTGTTTTGATTACTTGTGTTGACTTGCAGATATGACAGCTGCACTCCACAACTATATCACGGTTGATCCCGAGAAGTTCCTTGCCAACCCAAAACACCTAGAAATGATCTACAGCATGTGCAAAACCGTGAGTATTTATATTGGGTTGCTTTGTGTGCCTAGAATATGTCAGGTGCATCTCTATATTGAAAGACTTCACTAGTAATACTGTTTTGTCAGTTTGCACCTTGTGCATGGATGTATTTCAGAGTCTGTCACAAAAACTCAAAATGCCCTGATCTGGTATCATTTGAATAAAAATGTGAGAAAATATTTGCTATTTTGGGACAGTGCATCATAAAATTGCAATGACAGATTTAAATAAATCAACTACGGAGATATGAAGTGGTTGAAAGTTTATGATGAGATTTTAGATGACCAGAAACTGTCTTGCAAACGTAGATAGGAGGAATCACTCACCGTTGTTACTGTGTATAGATGGCTGTTGGTGTTTGTCAGGTGTTGACGAGTGACGCCGGTGAAGACCCAGAATGCCATGCAGCGAAGCTTCTCGAAGTGATCCTTATACAGTTTAAAGGACAGATTGACCAGGTGAGAACATTGCACCGTTTCTTGGTGACAGAAGTGGGTCAGTGTCAGCTATGTCACTATTCATTTAATAGTACTATTCTGTGACACCTTTTAGATTTAGATTTCTTTTTTAATCTTTTCAAAAGGATTGATTTATGCCAGTGCCAGTAGCTCACAATTATTATAACTGAAATTGTGTAATTTTTTGTTTGATATTGAATATGCCAGTATTATCAGTATATTCTGGTGTCTTCATAACTTTGGCGTACATTTGTTTAACTTACAAAATTTGTTTTAATAAAATATATATGTTAAAGGTAGTGCTTTGGACTGTCAGTCAAGAGAATCAAGATTTAAGTCCAGTCATTTTGAAAATTGTGACCCCAATATCGCCGGATTAATTATAAAAATCTAAATCTCAATGGGCTCGGTAGATTACCCTCAAAATTTCAATCCTATACATGCAAAACTAATAGACATATGGGTCCACAAACAGACAGATAACCAAATTGTTTTATGATATAGATTACTTTTTGTTACTCAGGTTGTGCCATCATTCGTTGAGCTTGCGCTGGAACGGCTGACACGGGAGGTTCGGACGTCGGAGCTGCGAACAATGTGTCTGCAGGTGGTCATCGCCGCCCTCTACTACAGTCCACCCATGCTTCTGGAGACCCTAGAGAAGATGAGACTGCCCAACTCGACCGAGTCCATCACAGAACAGTTCCTCAAGCAGTGGATCTACGACACCGACTGCTTCCTTGGGTCAGTTCTCAGGCTTTGAGGTTTAGGTTGTGTTAGTTACATACAATGCAATTCCGCCGCTGTTTAAGTTACATAGTACACATTTTCACCGTCGTTTAAACTCTTCTAATGTTGTTTATTTACCTTAGCTCCCTGGCGTATCCATCCATCTGTTGACAACTTTAATACTGTTCATCAGTTTTTATATTGACAAATCCTTTTGTCTTGATACAGTACTGAGTTGGGATTTAGGTGCAGTAGAAGTTACCGTATTATTATAATTATTATTATAATTATTATATTTGTAAGCCAGTGCTATAATTAATGTTTTTTGGTTTTCAACTTGTGTGAGAGTGTTTTTGGTAACTTTTCTGGTGAAGTTTGTGTTGTAAGTGTTATTGTCATAATTTGGTATAATTATATATATAATTTTGTATATTATAATATACGAAATTGATTACAATTATTGCAGAATTTCAGAAACTGAATAAATTAAAATACAGTATTTTGCCTATAATTAATTACGTAACAATTGTTTATGGAAAATATGTGTACATCATATTGTGGTATAGGCTTTACATTTATTACTGGAGATAAGGTTGATTAAACATGATGCATATTTCAAAGACTTAAGAAGTGCTTTATTGATAGAAAATGAAAGATGTATTCAAACTACTTCACTCATGCTGATCTTGTTGGATGTTATGTGCATGTTACATGACAGGAAGATCTGTGTGCCTGGTCTGTGCACACTCATGGTGATTTTGTTGGATGTTGTGTGCATGTTACATGACAGGAAGATCTGTGTGCCTGGTCTGTGCACACTCATGGTGATCTTGTTGATATTGTATGCATGTTACATGACAAGAAGATCTGTGTGCCTGATCTGTGCGCACTCATGGTGATCTTGTTGGATGTTGTGTGCACGTTACATGACAGGAAGATCTGTGTGCCTGGTCTGTGCACACTCATGGTGATCTTGTTGGATGTTGTGTGCACGTTACATGACAGGAAGATCTGTGTGCCTGGTCTGTGCACACTCATGGTGATCTTGTTGGATGTTGTGTGCACGTTACATGACAGGAAGATCTGTGTGCCTGGTCTGTGCACACTCATGGTGATCTTGTTGGATGTTGTGTGCACGTTACATGACAGGAAGATCTGTGTGCCTGGTCTGTGCACACTCATGGTGATCTTGTTGGATGTTGTGTGCATGTTACATGACAGGAAGATCTGTGTGCCTAGTCTGTGATCTTGTTGGATGTTGTGTGCACATTACATGACAGAAAGATCTGTGTGCCTTGTCTGTGCGCACTCATGGTGATCTTGTGGGATGTTGTGTGCAGGTTGCATGACAGGAAGATCTGTGTGCTTGGTCTGTGCGCTCTCATGGCAACGGCGGCAGATCGATCCCCTGCCATCACGGCCGTCAGTGAACAGATCCTGCCGTCCTGCGTGCTTCTCTTCAGTGGCCTCCAGAGAGCGTATGCAAGTACGTCATGTAACACTGCTATATTTCTTGTAATATTCAGCAACTGTAAGTATGGGGCGTCCATAATTTTTTATTTGTTTACTTATATGAAACATTACCAATAGTGATATTTATATATGCGACATTGAAATGATTTCTGTTGGTTTGCGATGTTTTAATATTGTGTTTATTGAATTTGGTGATTTATCTTGCAATGACTCGTGGCTTAAACCAAAATACCTACATATTGTGTGAACTTTTACAAATCATATATATTTATAAGTTTGTTATGTTGTTTAACTTATTACACGTAATTATTATTTATACATTAAATGTTACGGTAGTTTTTAGTTGATCTTTGCGACAAGTGTAACTCCGATAACTTTATTACAAAAGATGAAAGTAATGTTTATTAAGTTAAGTAAGAAATTACAAAGTGAGTGCCGTTTCTTGTTTCCTCTCAGAGCGAGCTCAAGATGAGGATGAAGATGAAGAAGATGAGGAAAACGAAGATCAAGATTTTGAACCTGGTTAGTAGTTTTATGCGTAAAATTATCAACATTAACAGTACCAACTAGCAAATATATCAGCACACCCTTCATGTAGACAGGTTTACTCTATTGGGCAATAGCATTGTACACCATCACCGGTAGAATGGACGCATTTCAACAATAGTGAATAACTTTGATGAAGAGCTGTATTATTTTGGAATGCTTAGTTTTCTCCTTTTTTGCATACAAAGCTGCTTATTAACTGTATCTGATGCATTCTGTTTCATATGTAGAAGATATATATGTGGACAGAAGTTAGAGCAGCGTCGATCATGTGTAGAAGATATTTGAATAACTTAGAGCAGTGTGTAGTGTGTGTGTAAAAAATATTTGAAGAAGTTGGGGTGATACGTAGCGAATGTAGAACATATATTTGAAGAAGTTAGAGTGGTGTATAAATTGTGTACAAGATATGAATGCAGAAGTCAGTGCTGTGTGTAACGTGTGTAGAAGTATACAGAAGTCAGAGCGGCGGGTCGTTGTTTACAGCAGAACTAGAGGATGAGGAAGACGATATAGATGAAGAAGGACAACAGTATTTAGAGCAACTCAACACTTACAAGTCTGTAAGTTATCACCAACTTGCTAACCAGCGCGTTTCTTATTTTACACAACTTCCAGTCTCGACCAAGACTCCATTCTTTAATAAGGTCAATAGTTATGTGCTTTTTACACTCATTCAATATACTCTACACATGGCCGCAACTGATTATGGAATCAGATGAGTCTGTATACAATGACCAAACTATTTGTTTACACCATGATGTGGTCTTTGCATGCAGAATGGCGTTACAGTGAAACTAATGAACCATTGCGTACAAAATGGCAGATAAACATTTGAATTGTTGTGAAACAACATGACAGCCGACTGTGATGATAAAAAACACAAGTCCTTCAAATTTGCACAAATCGATAGGCATTGTGAAATAAATGAGAACTGTGCAGTCTGCCTCCCGTGTAACCGTAATGATGGCTGATGGAGTACCTCGGACATGGATTGACTTTTTCCGATTGTGCTACTCCACCACAGTGTTGCGATTACATTTTTATGCATTTTGCAAATGTACAATTTGATATAATTACTCTACTCGGTTACGGTGTTATTTGATTTGGATGTTTTGACAAAACTGTCCTGCAGAGGGTCTGGGAACTAAAAACGTTGTTGAGACGGGTGACCAGGCCCTTATTCAGAAATATTTGTTATCACTCTTGAATTAATCAAAAGTGCCTTTTAGCACACAAATGGCATGCATGGAAGTCATTCACCCAATCACTGCCATTATTGGCCAGTTTCGTTTTTTCAGTGATAAAAAGTGTCATTTGAGCCATATATATACTTAATACTGATCCATTTGATTTGTTTCACTACCAGTTGTGCCAATGATAGTCATTAACGTGGGCCCCTAGACATGGAACTATTAGTTAATTTAGTGGCAAGCTGGATCCCTCTAAATTCCACCAGTCTTATCAGTTGTAATTACCCGTCTTAACCAGTCATCTGCCTGTCTTGAAAATGGGCAGATTGGTCTCTGGCTAAGCCCCTGATGGTGACATCAATGACATGGTTGATGGTGTGTTTTGCAGGGAGGAGGTGATGAGAGTGATGATGACGACGAGTATGATGAGGCGGAGGAAACACCCCTGGAGAGCTACGAGACGCCGCTAGATAAAGAGGACTGCTCCGTCGACGAGTATCAGGTCTTCAAAGGCATCCTTCAGAGTACGTCACCTGTGTCTTATTTCAGCATCGGTTCTTGTCGATAGCAAAGGACTTTGTATATATGCCAACAAATTCCGATAATCAAAAAATTGGATGCCTGTCAAAAGTCCATTTGGATTATAAAAACAGTTTTTCCCTGGGTGAAATTGTGCGATAATAGCCTGAATTAACATTCACAGCTTCAGCATTTTGTGTACAGTGTCTCCAGTTCTCCAGTTTGTTTTGTTTTTGGATGGGGGTGTGGGTGGGTGGAGACAGTCATGCCCTAACCCTGATTTAGTTGTATTTTGCTATGGTTAAGTCTTCTCTTGAGTGAAAAATTTTTTCATTAGATTCCTTTTTGCAATCTTGATTTTGTAAGTAGTACACATTTTTTATGGTACTGTAAAAGTATTTTTGCTGGATGACGTTAACATCTTAGAGGTTGCATAAATATGATAGTTATCATCATAACCATATAATGACAACACTGTTTGCACTTCGTCGCATCCAACACCTAAAAACAGGTTGTCAATAGAAATAACATTCCTAAGTGTTCAATACTTGTAAGACAACTCAGAAGAATATTCTACCAGAATGTTTGTTAAATCTGCTTTTATTTCTGAATTTCTAATCCATTGTTTGTAAAGCAAGTCTGCAGACAAGTAACCTTGGATATACGTATGGCAGGTCTGCGTATAAGTAACCTAGTGTGTCCGTATGGCAGGTCTGCAGGTGAGTAACCTATTGTGTTTGTATGGCAGGTCTGCAGATGAATGACCCAGACTGGTACCAGAAGTTGACCGGTCACCTGACAGAAGCCCAGAAGAAGGAGATCCAGCAGATATTTGTCCTCGCTGACCAGCGACTGGCAGCCAGAGGTGGGTCACTGGTTATCACGTGTTTGTTACACAGAGTTTGAATTGTTTGGTTATTCAACTGAATTAGTAACTATATGGCAGTGACCACATTTGTTTTTGTTTAGTATGTTTAGTCAGAATAGTTCAGGGGTTTGTTGACATGTGTACTAAAAGACTGTTCTTGGTTTTTCATTTATTATAATGTTTTTAAAGTAGCTGGGCCGGGTATCATGTCAGTTGATTTCTATATTTTTTTCTTCATAGAACATTAGTAGGTGTCAGTATGAACATGTGTACTATTAAAAAAATCAAGGCACTAGTGCCATATGTCACCAGTCCGTCCTTTAAAAACTAGTATTTTTAGTGCGTCTGTGGAAAGTCCCTTTTCAGATTCTTGGAAACTGACAATGTTTCCATAGTGACGATCACGTGTGCGTCAGCCCAGTTCAAACGTAAATTCATTCACCATGAATGCAGATCATATAGTCTGGTTATTCTCATGCCACTATGCTGTTGTATTATAATTACCTAAATGCATCACACTGTCAAACCACCAAATACTGGCGGTAGTTTTGTTTATTCTCCGATAATGCCCGACTTCCTCCGCCAGTTGCAATGAAACGTGATTGACCCCAGCAGGTGTCAATCAATCTTGTCTACCACAACAAGTTCAACACGTGGCCCTTCGTAACACATTATCATTAGACAACTTGGCGGGAAAACCTTGGGGGGAAATCTCAGTAATAGAAGTGTCTGTCAAATCATGTTGAAATAAACCACATACATGCCAGTGAAAAAGTCACATTTCTAAGCAAAAAACAAGCATCTGGTGACATTTGTGTTATCAGCAACAACCAGGAAGTATTACTTAATGTAACTTTTTATATAAACTACAATACTTACAAAGCCATAACTTGGCATATGAACTCGACTAAACACAAAATTGCACGGGGTGGTTTTATGTTTGGTGAAGGGGTCGTGCCAAAAAATGCAGTATGGATTTTTGCTGTCTTTCAACATTGTAACAAAATGTTTATGAAGCTGTATCAAACTTAATATGCGTTTGTTTACAAAAAAAACCTGAATGAATGTCAATAACATATTTGTACTTAAACCATACCAATTTTTTCTTTTGGGGAGTTTCTCAAAATTAAATAAAATGCCATTTTAGGGTGATTTTTTACATATTTTTTAATTGTCTTTAAACACATTTAAATATCACTAAACAACATAAAAAATCAATTCTTTTTGGTCTGGAGTATTGTTTAATTTGTTAGGCATTATCTGAGAAAACAATTGTTACTTTATCTTCAAAACATTGATTAACCCATTAGACCCCAGCCAGTTATATTGGCATGTGTCCCTGTTCCCCAGGCTGCTGCCACAGATTTCAAAATTTCTGGGTGCCAGCAGTTTATAAGCTGTATCTTCAAAACTATAGATTTTCTATAATTGCAAGTTGTGTTTATTTTCATGTCCATTGAATTATCTTTAAAATGATGTGACTGTGGTGTTGATTGGTTAAATATATGTTGTTATTTATTGGTGACAAAGTAGAAAATTTATATTCTGGACAACTATAGAGTGGAATATCATACATTTTATTGACATCAAATGCATTCTACTGTGTATTTACACTTGCCATGCCTGGCTTAGACATGAAACAATGTAAATCAGTTCACTTTGTATAAATATGGACAGCAAACACAGCTTTATAAATGTTCTATCTTGGTTGCTGTCATCGTACAAATGGCTTCTGTGTCGTGTCAACATCACTTGTCAGTGTTGACATTGTGATCACTAGCATATTGACACCTGAAACAACCAAATGTTGACAATTAGAACAATTGACAGAGGGTTAGAATACATACCCTAATAATTTATTCTAATAAAAAAGACATAATTTTCATATAGTAACATATAAACAGCAGTCTCCTTGCCAAAAACCCAACTGACGGTGACCAAACTTGAACAACGAAACATAAACAAAACCCAAGGCCAAGTCATCCATTTTATTGCTCATTCAGTTGCCTTTCAAACGTAATGTAAACTTACCTTTAGTTCAGTGTCAGAAATGTCCCATCCTACGAAATAATAGCGCAAACTTCGTCATTAATAAACAACTACGATGTCCAAGGCGCCGCCATTTTTGAAGGTCACAGGTGGCGAACTTCTATCGCAAAAAACTCCATTTTTTTCAATGCAAGCACATGTCGAAAATACCCACAATTCATAGCTCAGATATCAAGGAATCAGCCAGTATTAGTATCTTAAGTATCCGCAAGATGGGGCCACCGCTAGATGCTATATCTCCACCGGACGCTTTCGGGTGCTCTGGGGTGAAAACACCCGGACGCTTTCGGATGCGGGGGTCTAATGGGTTAATTTGATTTAAATCAAAACAAGCATGTCATAGGCAATCCTGCCACCTTAAGACTTAACAAATATGATGAAGGTATACTGCCCGCCAAATTGTGTTTAGTAAGCCTGCAACAATGTTTGCAATTGGGAAGATACTACCCCGGAGCATATCTAAAACACAACAAAATATCCAGTTTCAAAACAAGCTTTATTGGCAATATTGTCGAAGCGGGCAGAGTTAACTGCAGTACCCTTTGATGTTCAATGATTTCCCATTGTTAGTCCTTTGGGCCGAAGATCCAACAGACTTATCCCATCACTCTGCGTCTGCCGTTAGCTACCATATCTCAGAAACCGTCAGCAACCTTTTCTCTAATTTTGCATATACATAGAGCACTGCCACTATGCACAAAAAATCTGTATTTGATTGAATCATTCTAAGGGCACCTCGGGACCCCCCAAAATTAGATGTGTAGTGTGTTTGTCACACATTGGACTGGTTGCTAAAAGACAGTGTCCTTAAGAGACTGCAACCCTAGTAGTCATTGAGGGGCACTGGTTTTGCCTTAAGGGTAGCCACTACTCGAAAACGGCCATAGGCCATATCTCTGTTAGTACTGAACATATCTTAGCCAAATTTGGAGTACTAATTAGTTAAATGAATAGTACATGATATGTGGAACGTGAGCTCATTTGCCTGTGCAGTGCCATGACAATCAACATTTCTAGTGTGATAGAGGGGCATGCATCCTTGAAAATTATTCTGAGCTAACAACTGTATGTGTGATCATGCAGTTGTCAAGAATCATTAGCTAGAATACTCCTTTGTGCAATAAGGTGGTTTTGGGCAAGGAAGTTTGACTGCAATGACTGTTGTGAGATGGGACTTTAGGTTTGAGCTTTTTTCATGACGTCTTAAAAAATGCTCAAACCTGAACAACAGTCACTGAAGTCAGATATCCTTGCCCAAAACCACCTTATTGCACAAAAGAGTATTCTAGCTAATGATTCTTGACAGTTGCATGATCACACATACAGTTGTTAGCTCAGAATAATTTTCAAGGATGTGAAAATCCATCTCACTTTGAAATGTTCATTGCCATGGTAATACACAACCAAACGTGCCCATATTTCACACATCATATACCATTCATTTTTCTAATCAGTGCTCCAAATCTGGTTATGATATGTTCAATATTAAAAGAGATATGGCATATTGGTTATATGGGCATTTTCGAGTAGTGGCTACTCTTAAGGGCTGATGTACTGTAGTAAACAAGGCAGTTGCCGAAATAAAGTAGCCCTGTGAACTAGTACCACTGTGTTGAGTATTGCCTTCATTGTTATTGTATGATGCAGCGTTACTGCGTAGCAAATGACTACATAACACTAATAGCAATGAATATTTTGTTATACTATGTTGAATTTTGTTTTCATGTGAATGATGACTCTCGACTTTAAAATGGACTTTTCTCAATAACTAATTCTTGATGGGTGCCCTGTTTAAATTTTTGTAACTGGTGATAGTGCGAATATTTCAGTAACTGTTTCTCTGATTTTGCATAGAAATTTCACGTGGTAGTGCCACTATACACAAGAAATCTGTATTTGATTGAGTCAGCCCCCCCCCCCCCCGAGGGCCCCCAACCTCCAAAGGACTTCAGGGCCTCTTGGCCCATTTTTTCACATTCCACATAGTAGACTTCTGTTACAAATTATTACACTGGCTAATTCTGGGTAGAGGAACAGACTGCCTCCCTTTACTCGGCTCTTGTATTACCGTACTACAGAAAGTGGTAGTTTGTCTAGTGTGTGGTGCAAAACATCAATAGCATACTAGTCCATTTTGTTTAACAACTCGGCATTTTGAAATTGATATACATATAGCCTGTTAAAATTGATGTTTTAAAATAAATTAAGACGAAAATCAAATAGATGTGTAATTTGTTAGAATAAAATAAATTTAACATACATCTGTATGTGTTGCAGAATCGAAGAAGATAGAGAGCGCTGGTGGATACAGATTTGCCAACGTAGCCGTGCCACAAGCCTTCAACTTTGGCAAGTCATAGACATCACATGTGAACCTGGAATCAACGACGGCGATCGGACATTATGTGATAATATGCAGGCAGAAGAGACGTTATTTGTTCAGTTGTCTGCAGTAGTTTGTCTCACTGGTGGGGACAGATGTAATGCAGGCCAGTGTGTTGGCAGCGATATTGCTGTGTAACCAGTGTGGCAACGTATTGCTGATATGGCAGACTGGAGTATTATTTACTCCTGCAGATAACTAATCACAGACTACAGTTTAATGTGTATCACCTACAATGGCTCAACGGTTGCCTTCTCGACACCACCCGGACTCAGCTATCCAATTACACTGCATACAGCAAAAGTATACCAGAAAAACTCAAGCGCATAGTTGCACTTTGACCTGCATGACTCTAGGGTGAGCTGGGGGGTGTCCGTGTACATATGTCTAGGTTGGAGGGTCGTACCCCTCCACTAAGAACGTTTCATTGCATTTCGTTGTTTGTGTGCATGCGAATGGAAAATTCGTGAAGTCTTTGGAAAGCTTTCAGCAAGAGCATGTTGCAGTTATTGTGCAGTGTGGAAATGAAATGGACGTTGTTTGTTACTAAACGGTGCAATGTTGCACGAGTTGATGTGCATGGACTCTGTTGACTTAACCAGTACACATTATAATATTATAGCTTCCCTACCACCTGTTTGCCAGAAACCCTGTATTTAACCCCTGTCTCAAGATGGTGTTGTAATCTAAGAACAGCAGTCTGTCAGAAATAGTCATCCTCTTGTTTTTATTCCCCGTCCTTGTGTAGGTTTTTCAAGTTATATCGGAGGCATACATACATACAGTAATCAATTTTACACATCCCGGTGCAGATATTCTTTGACATTACGTATCAGGACGTCGCAGGAGTGAAACCTCGTGTACTTGCACACACGACAAATAGGGAGACAGTCGGGTAAATATTTTGTACATAGATGAGGTGCTAGTCACGTGTTGCCGTCACAGACGAACACTTGACCGGTTCCACCTGGTTGCTCTTGGAAGCTGCTCAGCATTTAGGTACAGCAGAGGCAAGAGAGAGTATTAAGGGCAGGATGTATTTGTCATCGAAGTGGTGGACAGCTTGATGTGCTGTGTACTGTTCACCACAGAGATGACTGGAAGGTTGTTGCCTGTGCATTGTGTTTTCCCCTGTGTGTCTATGCCTAGTCACGGCGCACTCGGCTGTTCTGCACATATACGTGATGTGTTAATAAAATTGAACTTATTAAAGCCGTGTTTGTTGAGATGTTGTTTATGCGTATGCACTGTCCAAGCGATGGTATATGGTTCAGTTATTTGCAGTTGCAGACTCAGTTTTAGCTTTTGAGTTTCAGTTACATTGATGTGTGAAATAATCCAACCATATTATAATCTATGTATTTGTGTAGTAACTTTGAGACATTGTCAGTGCATCTCCTCCAAGGTGCCGCGGTCCTCTCACTTTTAGTAGCACTCGTTTCCTTGGGCCACTGGCGTTTCATTTACCAACTGGGTGCTCAGATTTTGCTGCACTTTGGATGACTGCTGTGCTTAATAAAATTATGTGATTAAAAGATTAATAAATGCATTTAAAAATATAAATTATAAACAAATAAGTTAGGTTTTTTAATATGTATAAAAACAGTATGTAAAAGGCCCTAAGTCATAACAAGAGAAGTGGGAAAAAGTGGATGATGTGTCAACTACCGGCCAGACCAATCCGGCTGCCGTAGCGGTCACCGGGGTTAAACCCTGACCGGCACAGCTCCAGCTTTCATTTACCCACTTTCGTTAACACGTCAGAAGTATTTAAGATAAACACAAAGGCAGTTATTTAGAGTAGTGTTTCTCAACCTTTTCATTTCACTGCATGCTTTTGAGTGTGCTCAATGCTATAGATGAAGAATTAACATCTTGTTCTAAAAGCGTGAGCAAATTCTAATGAACTTGGTGCATTTAAAATCACCCCAATATGCTATTTGGCTTACAAAATATTTTGAACCATCAAATTAATACTCGGCTATAATACGACAGAAAATCCTCATTACCATTTGTCCTATGATGGATAGATAAGTACTTATAACTGTTCCCAGAAGCCAGGAAGTAACACATGAAAATGCGCGTCGGCCGTACCGTTCCAGGTTAACTGTAGGAACAACCATGGGAAACTGGTCGGCCGAGCAAAGAGTACGACAGGGAATATATGCAGATATACGGTCAGCAAGGTACTGCGGAGTGGCTGTGCAACGTAGTTGGGCGTAGGCAGCCCGACAGGTACGGCTAAAAACCTACAGAGACCTCCAGGAAAGGTTGCCCTTCAATGGGTCTTGTACATAGCTTAGGATAAGACAGCAATGCAGCTACTGAAGACATTGGCCAGAATGTATGGCCCGGTGATGCACTGAGTACCACAGTCCTACAACGCACCAGCAAGACAGCAGCATGCACGCACGCACCTACCCTCATCCACGCACACTCACACCCAATAATATTTTAGATTGCACTTTGGATTATATAGGTATCGTGATCATTTTTATTGTTACGTCACAACATTTATGCATTGTATTTATACATTGTATCATGGGGAATTGTTGCGTGGGTTTAATAACGTACAAACTTTCTACATTATGCCTTGTTTCTTCTGCAAACTAGCCCCGAATCATAGTCAGAACATTGTGCCACACGATAGGCTGAAGCTCACCAAAACCCGTAAACAATACCCCCCATTGAGGTTCACCAAAAAACTCCAACCGAATCCCCTAGCCGAAACTTTGGGGGTAAGCGTATCTCCAACTGTTCAACCCCCTCGGCTCTGATGCATATGTGTATACATTGTATGCACACGAATAACGAAAATACATTTATTCACATTAAAAAAAGTGCCAACAAATAGCAAGGTATGGGTGACAATATCAAGAAAAGGTACACTGATAAAATATATATGTAATATTAATCAGATAACTTCTATTACGCCTAAATCCTCTGAAAACAAGCTCAGACGCGTATAAAGACAAAAGGATTGGTCAACCTCAAAATCCATAAGCAGTATTCCAGTTGTCAACATATTTTTAACTAATATATGTCACGAGATACCCCAGCTGATGACCATCAGGGAGGGTATATTTGGACCGACTGCCTAACAGCAACCTCGATTCTCCGTCAAGGGACCGAGCCCTTATTTGGTTGACGATGACATGGATAAAATGTGGTGTTATAATAAGGCGTAATTTATATAATAAAAGGATTATAAATTCAGCAGAGGTCGTTTTATCTGAAGTAATGTATACGAAATGTAGAATGCATATAGGACTATGTTATATCAGAACCTATAGCCTCGTTTTTTCGAACAGAGCGACCATCTTGGAATTATACCTTTGATATAATTTCCGTACGGTAGTACCTAAATTCGTGTCTCTTATAAACCCGTACTCGAGACGTGTCTGGACATGTTTGTTTGTTGCGAGCGTGAGCGTGCGCACCCTGTATGACGTCATTAAACTATAAACTGCTACGCGCAGTAATTTTGTATGCGAGGTGAGTTGGTTATACAGTTAGTGATTTGGTTAGCCATTGTTTTGAGCTTTCGCGCTTGAATATAATTCCATTATTTGACGTTACTGTAAGATACAACAAACAAAATGTGATCGTAACAGGAAGTTCTGTATTTCGTAAAGGTGTCACACGACAAGATTAGGTCAACAATATTATAGTCGAATAATATGACATCTCCCCCCAAAGATATCAACACATCTAGGATAGAGTTCCATAATAATCGTGAAGTCGAATCGCATGACGTATGACAAACTATTATAAAACACATGTAAACTACAAAATCAATACGAGGGTAGCTAGACAGCTTTCCCTGTAAGCGACAACAGATCATCGGCATTATTCTGGCCTACTGTGCACTTCAATTTTGACATGAATGGGCAAACTAAACTAAACGTCCATTCTGTCGGGCTTTCGCACTGCGCGCCCCGATCTCGTCACGTATCCAGGGCGACGCGGCGAACTAGGCACGTCTTCAGTCGCATCTTGAGGATGCTCATCGCCCGGAAGAGTCGGCGTCGTCTCGACGTCATCAGGCTCGTCTCGGTGGTCGTCTGTCGTCTCGGAAGTGCGTGGCGGTTCAGGTGGCACTTTGAGGAGGTGCTTCCTGTTCCGTCGGTACACGCCCCCGTCGCTTGTCTCGACGATGAAGGAACGCGGAGCATCGGCACGTGCGAGTACTGTGCCGTTTGCTGACCATCTGCGTTCGTCGTCTCGTTTGAGGCGGACGGCGTCGCCCGGCTGAAGAGGTGGTAGCTGCTTCGCGCCGTGGTGACGGTCGTAGTGGTGTCCGTACACCCGCTTCGTCGCCTCGTCGTTGTTGAAGGCGAACTCGTAGTCCGGCCAGTTCGGTTGTAGTAACTCAGGCAGTATTGGTACGGTCGTTTTCATACGCCTGCCCATCATGAGTTCTGCAGGGCTGTACCCTGTTGCGGCAATAGGTGTCGCGCGGTACACCATCAACGCCTTCGTCGGATCGTCCTGCGCGAGCTGTTTCTTCGCGACCTGTACAGCCCTCTCCGCTTCCCCGTTCGACTGAGCGAAGTAGGGACTGCTGGTCACGTGGTTGATGAGCGCATCATTCGTAAACGCTGCGAACTCGCGGGACTTGAACTGCGGTCCGTTGTCTGTAAATAGGATATCTGGATGGCCCCATCGTGCATTCACATCTTTTATCTTCGCAATCACGGCTGATGAAGATGTGTTGCTAAGATGTGCGACTTCGGTGTATCGACTGTAATAGTCGATCATGACGATGTAGGTTTTACCCCGGAAGTCGAACAAGTCTGCACCGACTTTCTGCCATGGACGGTCGGGCATCGGGGTGCTCTTGAGAGGCTCTCTCGACTGTGAGGATCTCTTCGTTTGACAGACAGCACAACGCGCTACCAGGCTCTCAATCGACTTCGACAAGCCCGGCCACCAAACTGTCTCGTTAGCTCGCGCGCGACACTTCGTGATCCCTTGGTGACCACTGTGGATCTTCTCGAGGATCTCGCTGCGAAACGACTGCGGGACGACGATCCTGCGAGCACGCACAAGGATTCCCTTCACGACACTCAACTCTGACCGAACGTGGTACAGATCGCGCAAGCATTCGTCTGCCTGCGAGATGTGTCGTGGCCAACCCCCAGACGTATACGCGATGACTCTCTGAAATGCGTCGTCGCTTTCCGTGGCGTCGCGAATGCGTCGTAGCATTGAGTCAAGCACGGGCACTGTCGATAGCATACCCTCGACGTACGACTGCACGGCATCCACAGATTCCGGTCGCTGGTCGCACTGTAGAGGTTGTCGTGACAGAGTATCTGCGATCACCTGGTCTTTACCAGGCACATGCTCTGCGACGATGTTGAATGGCATCAGGCGAAGCAACAAGCGCTGACACCGAATCGGTGTCTAGTCGATATCACGAGAGTTGATCAACGGGATGAGAGGTTTGTGGTCAGTCAACAATTTGATCTTCTCCAACCCCATCAGACATCGGTCAAACTTTTCGCACGCCCACGTACACGCCAGACACTCTTTCTCAATGGCCGCATATCCCATCTCCGCTTTCGTCAACGTTCTGGAACAATACGCCACAGGCATCATCTGGTGGTCATGGACTTGCATCAGAACGGCACCGAGGCCGTATCCACTTGCGTCTGCACATACGACTGTGGGTAGTTTCACGTCGTAGAATGTGAGTACAGGAGTAGACGATATCATCTGTTTCAATTCAGCGAACGCCTTCTCATGCACGCTTCCCCACGCCCACACGATGTCCTTGCAGAGGAGTTCGTTGAGTGGCTTCGTGAATCGGGCGAGGTCTTTCACGAAACGTCCAAGGTAGTTCACCATTCCGAGGAAACGACGAAGTTGATGTATGTTTTCGGGCGATTTCATCTCCTGGATGGCCTTCACCTTGTCTCTATGGACGCTGACTCCGTCTTTGCTGATCCAATGACCCAGGAACTCGAGCCCAGGTTGTCGCAAGGTACACTTGGCCTTGTTCAGCTTCAGTCCTGACTTCTCGATGATGTTGAACACCGTCTCGAGTCGTTGGTCGTGTTCTGCGATATTCTTCCCGCATACCAGAATGTCGTCCTGATACACCGACACACCGGGGACGTCGCGGAGAATGTCGCTCATTTCACGCTGGAATATCTCGCTCGCGCTACTTATTCCGAACGGTAGCCGTAGAAAACGGTATCGACCGAATGGCGTGATGAAGGTCGTCAGTATGTTGCTGTCGTCATGAAGACCCAACTGCCAGTAGCCGCACGAGGCGTCCAAAGACGAGAACACCTCGGCCCCAGCCAGGTTGTGGATGACGTCTTCAACGGTTGGCAACACATATCGCTCGCGACTGATTGCGACGTTGAGACGTTTCAAGTCAACACAGAGGCGAATGTTCCCTCCTGATTTCGGCACGACGACTATGGGACTGCACCACTCGGTAGGTTCTGTCACTTTGACGATTACCCCCAAGCGTTCCATTCGAGCGAGTTCTGCAGCCACCTTGTCGAGCATCGGCAGTGGCACGCGTCTAGACGTGCTGCAGCTGTACGGCTGTGCATCAGGTTTCAGTTTGATGTGTACGCGCCGGGTCTTCAGCTCACCAAGCTCTCCAAACACGTCAAGGTCATAGAGGTCGGACGTGTGAACGTTGTCGAGCCGCGCTATCAAGCTTAGATGGACCGCCGCAGCTCTGCTGAGCAGGTTTTCTTTCAAACCTGGTATGACGTAACAGTGGACGTTCGTCACCTTTCGTTTTCGCAACATCTTCGCTATGAAGTGACCATCACAGGACAGTTTACCACCCGGTGAATCTAGCGAAACGTTGGCCGACTTCAGCTTCGGTCGCTCGTGGAGTTGACGATAGGTTTCAGACGAAATGACGGTGGCATCTGCGCCGCAGTCAATCTTGAAATCCACTACCGTGCCATTCATCTCCACTGATGTGTGCCAGGGTGGCTCGTCGTGTTCCTCGGACTCGACGGACCCAAGGAAGAACTCAGACGGCTCTACCCCGACTGCCGAAGTGATTTCGTATACGTTTCTTCTCGTCGAACACCGTTTCGCGAAGTGACCCTTCTTGTGGCACAGTTTACAGTAGGCGTTCAGCGCCGGGCACTCCGATCGTGTGTGCTGATGGTAGCCACACGCGTCACATGTCTGGACGACTGACTTTGCATGCCTGTGAGGAGCGTTCTGTGGTGTAGACGGCTTGAATGGCGGTTTTCCACGTCTACCACCCGGACTCCGCTTCACCTCGTTGATGACGCCTGCTGCCGGTCTAGTTTCGAGCGACTTGATTTGCTGTCTAGACGCCTCATCCGCCCGACACATTTCAACAGCACGCCCGAGAGTGAGGTCAGCTTCGCGCAGAAGCCGTCCTCTCACCGCATTATCGCGCAACCCTAGGACAATCCTGTCCCGGATTAGCTCATCTCGTAGTTCGCGGTAATCACACGTCGCTGCGAGATGTTTGAGTTCGGTGACGTACTGGTCGATAGACTCTCCTTCATGTTTTGTTCGAGTGTTGAGTTTATAGCGTTCGAAAGTCACATTTGTCTTAGGAATGCAATAACTTTCGAATTTCTCCTTCAACGGGTCGAGCTTATCCGCCTCTTCTTCGGTGAACTGGAAGGTGTTGTAGATCTCCAGTCCCTCTTCCCCGATCACATGAAGAAAGATTGCACACTTCACTGGGTCGTCTTTGACATCAACCCCGGACGCTCTTGCATAAAGCGTCCATCGCTGGATCCATCTTTTCCACGTTTCTGATACGTTGCCGGAAAAGGACATCGGCCCAGGGGGCGAAAGAGTCTCCATTATGTGTGCCTATCTTCTTCGCCTTACGATCGCCGTTGCTAAGGTATACGTCAAAGCCACCTATTATCGCTCACGCGGAGAATCGTGTCTGAGTGCCCCGATATACTCATTTTGTTTGAAATCGCGTAAAGGGGACTTGCATAAACGTTCATGGTTTAATGTTCATCACAATTCATTCATGATCTACCGGTTTATGCGCGTGAATTCATCAAGATACGCTGCCACCATGTAAGATACAACAAACAACATGTGATCGTAACAGGAAGTTCTGTATTTCGTAAAGGTGTCACACGACAAGATTAGGTCAACAATATTATAGTCGAATAATATGACAGTTACGATCAATTCCCCTGTAAAATTTCATTCTAGAAGTTTCTTTTGTACTTTTGTCAACACACTATTATTACCAGCATACGTCGACTGCTTCCTATATTAACAAATAGGTGTTTGTCAATTTTTGTGTACTATTTCGTCTCTGTCATCAGCTCCGGCAATTAAACCAAACATCAATGATCCACTCTACAGTCTGTACCTATAATGTCTACTCTGAAGTCCGTGTTCGTTCGGCACGCCCACGTGACCTTTATGTTCCGTCGAACTGTTATAAAAGGCCTGCGTCTGTTTTTTGTGGTCATTATATCTTACATTATGGAAGATGAACAACATGACTAGTGATAACGTCCGACAAGAGAGTTTGCTACCGAAGGCGCAGCCTGCTCTGGCCACGGGCCCACTCGACCTCTCGATACCGACAATCAATCCGGACCAACAGCCAACGACCAGTCCGACGACCAATTCGACGACCAAAACAATTTCGTCTCTGTCATCAGCTCCGGCAACAGAACCAACCATCAATGATCTACTGTACAGTCTACACCTTTAATTTCTACTCTACAGTCCGTGATCTTTCGGCACGCCCACGTGACCTTTCGGCACATTTACTAACTATATAAGCGCTGTGTTTTACCAATCGGACCGTCATTCGTATCACGACGACACCACGGCTAACATCATCATGTTGAAGACACCTTACTACCGACCTCGCAATGCAGCAGACTCGAGCGATTAGGACGAGCCAACGAGCAAACCCGTCATGCCGGTAACCAACCGACCAGCCGGGCCATCGGAACCAGAGGTCGTGAACGTAGTGGACGTGCCAACTCTAGAATCAACGGTAAGCGCCGACCCTGTTATCAAGGTCAGAGATCTCCTTATTGACAAAGTGCGCAAGTATACCCCCTTCTACATCGGGTGCAGATACTGCAAGAAGCGTATGGTTGTCGTCGATACGGGACATTTGCAATGCGAACGACACGGTTACTTGGCCTCTGATATGTATATCATGGTTCGAACGGATGCTGCTGACGAGGAGCCCCTACCGGCTGCGAGACCATCACCACCCACCATGGCCCCATTTACTTGCCCACTATATAAGGCCCATTTCACGCGACGGGATTCCTTGAAACGACACATTGTCAGCGGATGTTGTACCCGTGTGAAGAAGAGGGCGGCCGAGGATTCCGAGCTGGACGCGCTTGTGGTGAGTCATATTTTATACTGTTTTACTATATACTTTCACCTAAAATCTCATTGCCTCTGTCTATACTTTCCCTAAAATGGCGTCCCCATAGCTTCTGCTATAAGGGTGTCCACTGTGTCTTTACTTCCGCTAAAACTTCGCCCGGTTTTATACTTTATGATCATACAACTTGTCACCTTACTTCCTATCACGTCACTTCTTATCATTGTTTCCTACCTATCCTTGTATCACCGTACTCTAGCAACGGTGTACTATTCCCATGCAATCTTTATTATTTTTTTAAAGGAAATAAAAATAAGGCATTAGCTAAAATCCTTTTTCCATGTGTACACAAAGTTTAACATTGTATGTAACATTTGACAACATTAAACAAATACAGAAAAACTACATTTGTAGCATAAATTCGATTTTAAGCCCGTCTGTGAAGCGATTCCCGCGGAAAATTAAATTTTAATGAGCTAGGCGATCACGTGGTATCGTTTTATTTTTTCATAAGTGACGTCACGAGGCTATAGGTTCTGATATAACATAGTCCTATATGTAGTCTACATTTCGTATACATTACTTCAGATAAAACGACCTCTGCTGAATTTATAATCCTTTTATTATATAAATTACGCCTTATTATAACACCACATTTTATCCATGTCATCGTCAACCTAATAAGGGCTCGGTCCCTTGGCGGAGCCTCGGCCTACGGTCTAAGCAATCTTGTGTGTAACATATTGCTCTTCGATATATCTTATTTTTCAAAAAGTCGTCGAATACGTTTACAATAATGGCTCGTCCTTTAACATGGGGAAAATTTCCTATTTCTTAACCCGGGAGCGCCGTGGGGGAAAATCCCTATCTTTTAACATGGGATTTCCTTCAGTAGTAATTCAACGTACGCGCTGCCGCCGCTGTTAGTGTAGCAAATCAGTCTAGCCTAGGATTTAGACCAGTGCAGCTGTGTATCCAGATAATAACGTATTAAACATATTCTTCTCGACGTGTTGTTTGTATATTATATAATACATAGATACGAGCAATACCGTTACATGGTGTCAGGAAGTGACTTACCGTTACGTGTTAATTGGATTACGTTATCTGGATGATCGCTGAATTACCGGCTCAGCGGGATTGCGACAACAGTGCCTGATAAGATCAGCTAGACTCCGTTAAATATGAGGCACACTGTGATGGCAACGCCTCCGTCCAGTGAGCTGGCTACGCCACCGTCGCCAACATCGTCTCCACTTAATCGTATTGTGACAACGTACAACAGCAGTATTCCAAATCGACGCACTAACTGCTGCAAATTCTTGGCGTCTATGGATAAGCGCCTGGATAGAATATGAAGTCGCCACAGATCTGGATGAAAAGACAACGGCAACTCGTGAGTACGTTGTTGTCAGTGATCGGCCAGGATGCGAAAGACATATGGCAGAATCACCCGTGGAATGATCCTGCACATCGCTATGAAGTAGAACCAGTTCTACAAATGTACGAGAACTACTGTACGCCAAGGGTGAACATACCGTATGAGAGACACATATTTCATTCTCATAAACAGCGGGCTGGGGAAGATGTAATGACGTGGTATAACGAGCTGCGGCGAATCGGAACAAATTGTGCGTTCGATGAGATCACGACGGATGAAATTTACCGTGACCATCTTGTTTCGAGTGTTATGGACGAGAGAGTCCGAAATCAACTCATCGAAAAACGCGACGTAACGCTGGAGAAAGCCTTAGACATCATCAGAAATTCGGAAGTGAAAGCTGAACGAGCTAAGGCATGGAATTCCGTCGGTGACGTAGATGTGCACTCGATGAAGAAAAACACAAGAACGAGGCTGTTCGCAAAGCATGGCAGCGAGGCAGATCACGCAAGATCTCGAGAAAAAATGTACACGAAAACAAGCACAGTTGTGAACTGTTCGTTTTGTGGTTAACCGTGTGGACGGACGGCAGACGGACGTACGCTGGATACATAACACTTGGTATCGGGTCGCACAAGGTGCAGTTCGAGTGCGATACCGGATCCCAATGTAACATCCTGCCGCTGACTATAAGTTAGCTACAGGAGATACTAACTTGCAGAATCTGACACGAGTCACAGACACACTGACTGTGTATGGAGGGACGAAAGTTAAAGTGATGGGGATCACAACACTTCACGTCCACAGAAACGGCCGTAAACACAATCTGCACTTCAAAGTGATGAGCGGTAAACACCGCCAACCGCTTCTCAGCCGCCAGGCATGCGTTGGCATCGGTGCGCTGCAGTGGAGTGATGTGGATGCCATTCGGCCATTAGAGGAATCGCCGGAGACTCCGAGCGTAAACAACGTTGATGCAAAGCAGGCAACGAAGATACCTAGCTTTGACACCGCTGACATACAGCACCAGTATGCAGATGTTTTCAAGGGACTTGGAAAATTACCAGGCCCGTACCACATCAAGATTGACAGAGACGTCAATCCTGTCGTACACGCCCCTCGACGAGTACCAGTGCCTCTGAGGGACAAGCTGAAACATGAGCTGCGTGAGATGGTCAACGATGACATCATCGCGCCAGTCAGTGAACCGACAGATTGGGTTTCCAGCTTGTTGCTCGTGTCGAAGCCATAAAAACTGCGTATCTGCATGGATCCACGGGATCTAAACAGAGCTATCAAGCGAGAGCATTATCAAATGCCAACGATAGAGGAACTTGCCACACGACTAAGCGGTGCGTGTGTCATCACTGTCATAGACGCCAAAAATGCGTTTTGGCAGGTCGAACTGGATGAGGAATCCAGCCGACTCACAACATTCAACACGCCGTTTGGACGCTATAGATGGAAGCGTATATGCCATTTGGTATTTCCAGTGCACCGGAAGTCTTGCAGAGGAAGATGCATGAGACCATCGAAGGATTACAGGGCATCGAAGTAATCGCCGATGATTTTCTCATCACGGGGAAAGACGACGACGAACATGACGTCAATCTTCATGCGTTCCTCAAGAGATGTCGTGATAAATTTACACTGTCTCAATAACAATTAAAATATGCGTCATCAAACTGTGCACACCTCCAAGGTAACCAGCGCCTTGAGTTGGTTTAAACATGCTTATTCGGTACTTTATATTACATACGACGTTTGCCTGGTATGAATGGTACTGAGCACAGCATACAGGCCAACACAGTATCTTACCGATATGGGAATAAAATATATAGAATATTAACGAAATATATATTTTTGTAATTTTTCATAAAATGTTGTATCCTTTTGCAAAAAAATGCACAAAATCATTATTTTAAGCAGCATTTTATTGGACATGCACTTTGCAAATCTTCACGAATTTTTGTATTTTGTAATGCCCACAAACTATGCTAAATAATCTGATGCAATCATGAACTATATGTCACTCGTGTACGACACCAGTAGGTGTCAAAAGCACAAGCCAGGCATTTCAACAATATTCACAATATTGAAAGGCACAGAGGCGTCTTTTGATGGTAACTACAATTATATTGTAGATAACGGGCTAAAATGCTGAATGTAAATTGAGGTATATACATAGTACATTATGAAACCAAAACTGAGATGCCCAGTGGAACGTGTATCTTGCGTCACACAAATTGTTGTCCTAACCCCCCTTAAAATAACCATACTTTTACACAGGCGCAGATCTCTGCTTGATACAGAGTGTCCAAACATCGCCACACGTCAATTACTTGGCCACTACATATATCGCTGATGTACACACATTATTGGAAACAAGAGATACTACTGGCAAAATATTTAATTTCAGAAAGAAACAAACGTTTGACAAGGACATCCAAGACACGTGATAAAGGTTGTTGACAGTTGTGGCACCCAGTATCTCTCCAAGTACATCAACGAGTCCATTGTCCTAATCATATTTTATTCAAACATCGCCAAATTCTTACAAGGGTACTAACAAACATTTCTGATGTTAAATATACGGATATAACGTACAAAATACCAATGGTAAAACCAGCTTCTTGTCAGAGTAGTTGACTTCAGCCTACAATTAGTTTAAGCTGCCTTGCCTTGTGCAAACTTCGGTATGATTCGGTTATATTACAGCTGAAAAGCACACGATCGTTGAAAATGATAGCATGCCAGTCCATGTACACAATTTCAACATATGACCCTTCTCTTAGGTGACCAGTTTTAATTTTTATGGCTAAAAATTAACTAATTCGGATCATTGCGGTCGCTGCACATTTGGAGAGTCACACACTGTTATGATATTCTCTGTTACATTCGTGGTATATTTATGTAGATTCTCAATTGTTCTTCTTGTCTCAATTAGTGTATGGATGTTGCTATAAAAAATAGGTGCTAGATGCCTGATTAGTAGAAGTGTGTGGACAACTTGCTTCCTATGGTGGCCAACATTTCACTAAAATTAGGGCCGCGTTAGGTGGGGGGTGGAATCAAAATGTTGCCTGCTTGCCCATTATTGCTTATTGTGCGATCCATGTATGATATATATAAGTGCCATATAATTAGGAAGGACAAGTTGGAACAGCAGAAACACCCACGTTAGTATTGGGGTTATGAAACACGCATTTATAGATGTCGCTTACAAAAATATAAATGATATAACTAAGGCGAAATTCATCCTACTGGAAATATGTCAATATTGTTGCACATGATGTAGATTTAAAAGAAACTCCACACCCTGACACATATACACTTTTTACACAAGCTTTCGTGGTACTCAGTATCATAGAACATGCTTAGAATGTACTTTTTAACTTTCACGCCACCAAATTTTTCACTTTATTTTCCATGCATATCACATAATAACTGGCTTATTAATTACTTTTAAAACTTCTTTTAGATGTAATGCTAACAGTATGCAATAGCTGCACGATATTCTGGTCTACACCAGCTTCCAAATACAGCCGAAAAACCATCACCCGTCGCTCAAATCACATTTTGGCAGTTTTTGTGATAAAACGGGCGTATTTCTAATTTGGGGTAAGACCACATTTAAATTTTACATAGGCGGCCATTATAACGTTTCCTTCATTTCCTGCTAAATTTGACGAACAATTTTCTTGAAAATTTCACAGCATATTTAACCTCCATTGACACAAGTGCTGGGGAAAACTCGTAAAATTCTCATACCTCAATTTTCAGAAAAATCCACCCAAACCTGACACCCCTCAATTTCGCCCCAATCTGGTGACGGATTTTGAAATATTGGTGCGTTCTGCAAAATAGCCACTGTGCGAATACGCGAGCGACTAGCGTATGTTTATTGCTACCTCGTGAAAGATCTAATGTAGTAGTACATTCAGTATTCACTGGACTGACATGTGCCATGTCAAAGTGCTCGAACAAAATTCACACATGACACCAAAACGGTATTTTCAAGGGCACTCTTTCGGTGGGTAATGGCGGACGAATCCTTAATGTGGTCTTACCCCAGTTACACAATTTAGGAATTTTATCCGATCTTCCGGACGAGCATTTAGTCTTGGCACAGTAGCGCCACCTGGCGAATTGAACTGACGTGTTACCACAAGTGATAATAAAATTTGCGAATTTTGTTACTCCAATGTGAAGAACATATATGAAATTTGGCGAGTTGCACACACATACCTCCTACGTGCCTCCAACAGCCCGCCTGGTTACCAACACTACATACATTTTGGTCGTGCGTGGTCGTGCGCCTTTTAGTCATACCGCGCCGGCTTAGGTGTTGTTTCTCCACGCAGCCCTTCTGGGGCTACCAGTAACCTAGGAGATGTGCAGTGCGCATTACAAAGGGTGCGTGAAACTGAAAATTAATTTTTAAATATAACAACTAATTATGTAAAATAAAACAAATAATTACGTAAAACAAATGCAATAATTTTTGCAGATTAAAAACACAGTCTCTGTCTTTATCTATAGTCTGGTAAGGTGGGCTGGAGCAACAAGGTGGATGTTACTCAGACTATCAGAGCTTGTTGGAATGGGTGTAGTGTGGGTAGGCTTATTATTTCTGTGGGGGGAGTAGATTCCAAGCTCTTATAACTCTAGGATAGAATGAATATGCATATGTATTAATGCGTGCATGTATTTGTTTGGATCACTGTTTCATGTACAGGAGCGTGGGACTATAAGATGTTGTGGTAGAGTAATGTTTAGGAGGTTGTGTTTTATTTTGTAGAAGAAGGTAAGTTGGTGTTGTAATCGTCTTCTTTCCAGAGTCGGCATACCAAGTTTGTTGATGAGGCTGGTTACACTTGTTGTGCGGCAGTGGTCATTTAAAGTAAATCTAGCTGTGTTTCTTTGAATTTTTTCGAGGGTATCAGTGTTACTTTGTGTATAGGGATTCCACTGCATTTCCAAGCTACAGCTCCGTATTCTAGTTTTGACCTTATTAATATTGTAGGCTGTTTCCTTAAATTTAGATGTTGCAGGGTGGAGAGAGCTTTTAAGGAGGCCAATTGTTCTAGCGGATTGAGATACAATGGTGTTAACATGCTTTGTCCACGACAGTTTAGAATCTATTGCGATGCCAAGATAGGGGTGTGAATCGACTTGGGAAACCGGTTGGTTTGAGATGGTGTAAGTGAGATGGCTTGGTTTGCGTTTATGGGTAATTCTGAGAAGTTGACACTTTGGGATATTGAAGTTCATTTGCCACTTGACTGTCCAGTTGGCTAGTTTATTTAGGTTTGTTTCAAGGATATTATGGTCTGCAGGTGTTTGGATTTCTCTATATAAGTTCAAGTCATCGGCGAAGAGTTTGATATTTGAGTTGATTGAATTGGTGATGTCGTTTATGTACAGTAGGAAAATGACAGGGTCAAGGACTGAGCCTTGAGGTACACCGGAGATGACATTTGCAGGAGCTGAATGGGAACCATTTACTGATACAATGTGGGTGCGGTTTGATAGAAATGACTTTATCCAGTGTAGTGTATTACCTGTGATACCATAGTAGTTTAATTTATCAAGAAGTCTTTTGTAGGGAACCTTGTCGAAAGTTTTGGAAAAATCGAGAAAGATGCCCTCTATTTGTTTCTGTTCGTTATGAAAGAACTCCGGTCATGGACTGTCTCCACGAGCTGTGTTTGGCAAGATAGTCCAGTTCGGAATTCATGCTGGTGATGGAGGATAACGTTGTTAGCACTGAGGTGTTTCCACATGTGACTAAGAACAATATGCTCCATGTAGGTTGTTAGGTGATTGTAAACGTCAAGAGGTAATTGAACACACTGAAATGTTGTATACCCGTTTTCATCTTGTTGGTAAAATAGCGTAGCAGTATTCTTCGAGTGTAGCTGTGACAGCTTTCAAGTTGACAGTCAGCTTCCAACAGAAGCTTCACGTAGTCTTCGGTGTTGAGTGGGTCGGATTATCATGCTTCGCTTTCTCTTTGCCTGCAGTGTGCACCGGTTCACCCATGAACTCCTCTCTTGCTGAGTCTTGGAGATCTTCCTTATTGTCGATACTGGGCTCGTCATCTTCATCTGACAGTTCATAGTCTCCACTATCAGGGTGTGCCCATTCCAGCTCGTGGTTTTCAAAACCCTCTTCGCCGTTTTAAGGTATATAACAGCTACTTTCCTAATTTCGTATACATAATTATTATGTTCTTACATTTGGAATGGCATCCACAATAACCACAAGGATACACACAACAGTAATGTTGACATGAAAACGTGGCATTTAACCTAAAGGGGCATACCCAAGATTTATATATTGGTGTCTCAGCTCCTGTCTATCGGACTGACATCAAAAGATGGTTGGCGGTGGGGGATGCTGTTGGAGATTGTTTACGGTGACGTCGTTCCGCCCGTATTATCCCCCAGGATACAGGCCTGCCTTTTCCAATGGATCATACAAAAGGTGGGATTTGGTTGCTCCACGCACCTATACATTGTTCCGAACATACACCCTATGGGCACTTCAAATAATTTGCTGTGCCCAACTAAACGTATTTGAAATTTCTGAGAAGGAATTAGCTATATGATCTAAAACTGACCAGTACCAAACTAAGTTAGGGAAATGGTCTTTACAGCTACAAACAGGTTAAATAATGTCTCACACAGGTTAAATAATGTCTATCTGAAGACAGCCACACAGCGACAATGAGTTTTATTTCCCTACGACCCCTTGCGGAGTATGAGAGAATATTTCTATCTACAGTACATTTTAATAGAACATATTGTATTCTTAAGAACATCTACCCCGGGTAGACTTACATTGTATAAATCATATTTACAGTTTGTAAAACATAAACAACACAGAATGCATAAAATGTTCAGTGACCTTACTGTAGTAAGTATTTTTCTATAATTTTATAATCAGCAGTGCAAACCAAATAATGTAAAATAGTGTAAAATAAACCCTGTATTATAGTATTCATACATGTATTGCACAATTTGAATTCATTTACATGTAATTATATGACTAGCAAATTAACTATAAGCAACAATGTTTCATCTATGCAATTCACAGTTTTGACAGAAAAATTCTTAGTTAGACAAATGTTGACATGACTACATTAATAAATCTGGAAAGATGTGTCAACTGTTTCACATTATGTACTTTAAACAACTGGTTTATTTTCAAAGTATTAGGTCTGGTTCTAAAGTATTTCTTTATGTAATTTGATCTCTCTTCTACTAGTGATGGACATTCAGTGGGTTTTCGTTTGGTATACGACACACATGCCCAAATTACCGGAGTCTTCTATGTTTGGTGACATCTGAGCTTTTTGGTATATTCGGCAGTAATTTCATTTAATATTTATTGAATCGTGGTTGAAACATATAACAGAGCAAACAAATCAAAACAAGTCATTTGTCAAAATCAAGTCATGCTTGCAATTCACGAAGGTGGTAATTGTGTGTAATGGCATAATAAAACGGGAAAAAAACATGTTTGGAAAGGAATAAATATGAAGTTGTAAACTTACAAATAATAATGTTCGTGGGCATAGTCCGTTCGTGTTTTGGGCCGGTTGACATGTACGACCCCACAAAGAATCTGTAACACTACAAGTATAATATATTATGTAACCCTGGCGGAATTGTTTCGTGCAAGCGGTTGCACAGGAGTAGTAATATAGGTGGTCTGCGAGTTACGCTGGATTGGACGCTCCAAGGTTAATCAGCACATACGCTGGAGCGCCCCTGAGGAAATCCCAAGTTAAAAGATAGGGATTTTGCACCAGGGCGCTCCCGGGTTAAGAGATAGGACATTTTTTCCCCATGTTAAAAGATAGGGATTTTGCACCAGGGTGCTCCAAGGTTAAAAGATAGGGATTTTTTACACCATGCTAAATTATAGGGATTTGCACCAGTGCGCTCCCATGTTAAAGGATAGGAAATGTTCCCAATGTTAAAGGATAGGAGCTATTAAAGTAAAGGTATTGGACGACTTTTTGAAAAAAATGTCACACACGAGATTGAGTATGAGAGAATATTTCTATCTACAGTACATTTTAATAGAACATATTGTATTCTTAAGAACATCTACCCCGGGTAGACTTACATTGTATAAATCATATTTACAGTATGTAAAACATAAACAACACAGAATGCATAAAATGTTCAGTGACCTTACTGTAGTAAGTATTTTTCTATAATTTTATAATCAGCAGTGCAAACCAAATAATGTAAAATAGTGTAAAATAAACCCTGTATTATAGTATTCATACATGTATTGCACAATTTGAATTCATTTACATGTAATTATATGACTAGCAAATTAACTATAAGCAACAATGTTTCATCTATGCAATTCACAGTTTTGACAGAAAAATTCTTAGTTAGACAAATGTTGACATGACTACATTAATAAATCTGTTTCACATTATGTACATTAAACAACTGGTTTATTTTCAAAGTATTAGGTCTGGTTCTAAAGTATTTCTTTATGTAATTTGATCTCTCTTCTACTAGTGATGGACATTCAGTGGGTTTTCGTTTGGTATACGACACACATGCCCAAATTACCGGAGTCTTCTATGTTTGATGACATCTGAGCTTTTTGGTATATTCGGCAGTAATTTCATTTAATATTTATTGAATCGTGGTTGAAACATATAACAGAGCAAACAAATCAAAACAAGTCATTTGTCAAAATCAAGTCATGCTTGCAATTCACGAAGGTGGTAATTGTGTGTAATGGCATAATAAAACGGGAAAAAAACATGTTTGGAAAGGAATAAATATGAAGTTGTAAACTTACAAATAATAATGTTCGTGGGCATAGTCCGTTCGTGTTTTGGGCCGGTTGACATGTACGACCCCACAAAGAATCTGTAACACTACAAGTATAATATATTATGTAACCCTGGCGGAATTGTTTCGTGCAAGCGGTTGCACAGGAGTAGTAATATAGGTGGTCTGCGAGTTACGCTGGATTGGACGCTCCAAGGTTAATCAGCACATACGCTGGAGCGCCCCTGAGGAAATCCCAAGTTAAAAGATAGGGATTTTGCACCAGGGCGCTCCCGGGTTAAGAGATAGGACATTTTTTCCCCATGTTAAAAGATAGGGATTTTGCACCAGGGTGCTCCAAGGTTAAAAGATAGGGATTTTTTACACCATGCTAAATTATAGGGATTTGCACCAGTGCGCTCCCATGTTAAAGGATAGGAAATGTTCCCAATGTTAAAGGATAGGAGCTATTAAAGTAAAGGTATTGGACGACTTTTTGAAAAAAATGTCACACGAGATTGCTTGGCCCGTAGGCCGAGGCTCCGCCAAGGGACCGAGCCTTTACTTGGTTGACGATGACATGTCTAAAATGTGGTGTTATAATAAGGCGTAATTTATAATAAAAGGATTATAAATTCAGCAGAGGTCATTTTATCTGAAGTAATGTATACGAAATGTAGACTACCCCAAAAATATAGAATTATGTTATATCAGAACCTATAGCCTCGTTTTTTCGAAAAGAGCGACCATCTTGGAATTAGTCGTTTGGTATCATTTCCGTACGGTAGTACCTAAATTAGTCAAATTGCTACGCGCAGTAATTTTGTATGCGAGGTGATTTGGTCAAACAGGTAGTGATTTGGTTAGCCATCGTTTTGAACTTGCACGCTTGAATATAATTCCATCATTTGACGTCATGGTCAGTGAGTGACGTCATGGTACGCGCAGTAATTTTGTGCGCGATGTGAGTTGGTCAAACAGGTAGTGATTTGGTTAGCCATAGTTTTGAACGTGCGCGCAGAAATGTAATCCCACCATGTGACGTCGTGGTCAGTGACGTCATGGTATGCGCAGTAATTTTGTGCGCGTGTCAATTAGGTCGTAATCATAGTGATTTGGTTAGTCAACATTTTGAACTTGCGCACTTGAATGTAATCCCATCATGTGACGTCATAGACACATATATAGATACATACATAGATACATAAATAGAGACATATGTAGATACATACATAGAGACAGACACAGATACATACATACACACATACATAGAGACATACATAGATACATACATAGATACAGACATAGAGATATACATAGAGACATACATAGATACATACGTAGATACATACATAGAGTCATACATAGAGACATACATAGAGACAGACATAGATATATATATATAGAGACATGCATAGAGACAGACATAGAGACACACATAGATACATACTAAGAGACAGACATAGATACAGACATATATACACGCATAGAGACAGATATATCTACAGACATAGAGCAGATACATATATAGAGTCATACATAGAGACATACGTAGAGACAGACATAGAGATATACATAGATACATACATAGAGAAATACATAGATACATACATAGATACATACATAGATACAGACATAGAGAAAGACACAGATACACACATAGATACAGACATAAAGACATACATAGATACATACATAGAGACAGACAGAGATATACATAGAGACAGACATAGATACATACATAGCTACATACATAGAGTCATACATAGAGACATACGTAGAGACAGACCTAGACATATACATACAGACAGACATAGAGATATATATAGATACATACATAGAGACAGATATAGACACTCATATATACATACTAAGAGACAGACATAGATACAGACATATATACACGCATAGAGACAGACATAGCTACAGACATAGAGCAGACATAGAAATATACATATATACATACATAGAGACAGACATAGATACATACATAGAGACAGTCATAGATACATACATAGAGACATACATAGATACATACATAGATACAGACATAGAAATATACATAGATACAAACATAGAGACATACATACATAGAGACATATATAGATACATACATAGAGACAGACATAGATAAATACATAGAGACAGACATAGACATATACATAGATACATGCATAGATACATAGATATATACATAGAGAGAGACATAGAGATATACATAGATACATAAATAGAGACAGACATAGATACATGCATACATACATAGAGACAGAAATAGATACATATTTACATAGAAACATACATAGAGACAGACATAGAGAAAGCCATAGAGATATACATATGTACATACATAGAGACATAGAGACAGACATAGATACATACATACATAGAGACATACATAGATACATACATAGAGATACACATAGATACATACATAGAGACTTACATAGATACATACATAGAGACAGACATAGACACATACTAAGAGACAGACATAGATACACACATAGAGACATACATAGATACATACATAGAGCAGACATAGAGAGAGACATAGATACATACATAGATACAGACATAGAGATATACATAGAGACAGACATAGATATATACATAGATACATACATAGAGAAAGACACAGATACACACATAGATACAGAGATAGAGACATACATAGATACATACATAGAGACAGACAGAGATATACATAGAGACAGACATAGAGATATACATAGATACATACATAGATAGAGAAAGACACAGATACACACATAGATACAGACATAGAGACATACATAGATACATACATAGAGACAGACAGAGATATACATAGAGACAGACATAGATACATACATAGAGTCATACATAGAGACATACGTAGAGACAGACATAGAGATATACATGCAGACATACATAGAGATGTACATAGATACATACATAGATACATACATAGAGACATACGTAGATACATACATAGATACATACATAGACATATACATAGATACATGCATAGATACATAGATATATACATAGAGAGAGAGACATAGAGATATACATAGAGATAGACATAGATACATGCATACATACATAGAGACAGAAATAGATACATATTTACATAGAAACATACATAGAGACAGACATAGAGAAAGCCATAGAGATATACATATATACATACATAGAGACATAGAGACAGACATAGATACATACATACATAGAGACATACATAGATACATACATAGAGATACACATAGATACATACATAGAGACATACATAGATACATACATAGAGACAGACATAGACACATACTAAGAGACAGACATAGATACACACATAGAGACATACATAGAGCAGACATAGAGAGAGACATAGATACATACATAGATACAGACATAGAGATATACATAGAGACAGACATAGATATATACATAGATACATACATAGAGAAAGACACAGATACACACATAGATACAGACATAGAGACATACATAGATACATACATAGAGACAGACAGAGATATACATAGAGACAGACATAGAGATATACATAGATACATACATAGATACATACATAGAGAAAGACACAGATACAAACATAGATACAGACATAGAGACATGCATAGATACATACATAGAGACAGACAGAGATATACATAGAGACAGACATAGATACATACATAGTCATACATAGAGACATACGTAGAGACAGACATAGAGATATACATGCAGACATACATAGAGATGTACATAGATACATACATAGATACATACATAGAGACATACGTAGATACATACATAGATACATACATAGAGACAGACATGGAGACAGACATAGAGACATACATAGATACATACATAGATACATACATAGATACATACATAGAGTCATATATAGAGACATACATATATACAGACATATAGATATACATATATACATACATAGAGACAGACATAGAGACAGACATAGATACATACATAGAGACAGACATAGAGACATACATAGATACATACATTCATAGACATAGATACATACATAGACTCATACATAGAGACAGACATAGAGATATACATAGAGACAGACAAAGAGATATACATAGATACATACATAGAGACATACATAGATACATACATAGAGATATACATAGATACATACATAGAGACAGACATAGAGACATACATAGATACATACATAGAGATATACATATATACATACATAGAGACAGACATAGAGACATACATAGATACATACATAGAGCCAGACTATACTTACATAGAGACAGAAATAGATACATACGTAGAAACATAGATATACGGATGAGACATCACATGAGACAAGTTTGATTCTTGTTACTCGTTGATCTAAGTGTTTGGTGTTTCGTTTGTCCGACAAGTTTGTTTCTTGTCACTTCTTGGTCTCATCCGTAGTCTCGTGCAATATCGCGTCTGTAGTCTCGTGTAATACCTCGTCCGTTGTCTTGTCTCTTGTCTCGTCCGTACTCTCATGTGATGTCTCATCCGTACATCTATGTCTCTATGTGTGTATCTATGTCTGTCTCTATGTATGTATGTATAGTCTGGCTCTATGTATGTATCTATGTATGTCTCTATGTATGTATATATGTATATCTCTATGTATGTCTCTATATATATATATGTATGTCTCTAAGTATGTGTATATGTATGTATCTATGTCTGTATCAATGTATGTATCTATGTGTGTCTCTATGTCTGTCTCTAGGTATGTATCTATGTATGTCTCTATTTATGTCTCTATGTATGTATCTATGTGTGTCTCTATGAATGTATCTATGTCTGTCTATGTATGTATCTATGTCTGTCTCTTATCTATGTCTATATCTATGTATGTATCTGTGTATTTCTCTATGTCTGTCTCTATGTATGTATCTATGTCTGTCTCTATGTATGTATATATGTATGTCTCTATGTGTGACTCTACGTATGTATCTATGTATGTATATATGCATGTATCTATGTATGTCTCTATGTCTGTCCCTATGTATGTATCTATGTCTCTCTCTAAGTATGTATCTATGTCTGTCTCTATGTATGTATCTATGTATATCTATATGTCTGTATATAGGTCTGTCTCTATATATGTATCTATGTTTATCTATATGTCTGTATATATGTATGTCTCTATGTATGACTCTATGTATGTATCTATGTATGTATCTATGTATGTCTCTATGTATGTATCTATGTATGTCTCTATGTATGTGTCTATGTATGTATCTATGTATGTATCTACATATGTCACTATGTCTGCATCTATGTAAGTATCTATGTCTGTCTCTATCTGTATCTATGTATATCTCTATGTCTGTCTCAATGTATGTATCTATGTCTGTCTCTCTGTATGTCTCTATGTATGAATATATGCCTGTATCTATGTGTGTATCTATGTCTTTCTCTATGTATGTATCTACGTATGTCTCTATGTATGTATCTATGTCTGTCTCTATGTATGTATCTATGTATGTCTGTATGTATGTGTCTATGATGGTATCTATGTCTTTCTCTATGTATGTATCTATGCATGTATCTATGTATATCTCTATGTCTGTCTCTATGTATGTATCTATGTCTGTCGCTATGTATGTATCTATGTATGTATCTATGTATATATCTATGTCTGTATCTATGTATGTCTCTATGTATGTCTCTATATTTGTATCTATGTGCATCTCTATGTCTGTCTCTATGTATGTATATATGTCTGTCTCTATGTATGTATCTATATATGTCTCTATGTATGTATATATGTATATCTCTGTCTGCTCTATGTCTGTAGCTATGTCTGTCTCTATGCGTGTATATATGTTCTCATCTATGTCTGTCTCTTAGTATGTATCTATGTGTGTCTCTATGTCTGTCTCTATGTATGTATCTATGTATGTATCTATGTCTGTCTCTATGTATATATATATGTATGTCTCTATGTATGTATCTATGTATGTCTCTATGTCTGTATGTATGTATGTATGTATGTATGTATGTATGTATGTATGTATGTATGTATGTATGTATGTATCTATGTATGTATCTATGTATGTATCTATGTATGTATCTATGTATGTATCTATGTATGTCTCTATGTATATTTCTATGTCTGTATATATGTATGTATCTATGTCTGTCTATATGTATGTGTCTATGTATGTATCTATGTCTGTCTCTATGTATGTATCTACATATGTCTCTATGTATGTATCTATGTCTGTATCTATGTATGTATCTATGTCTTTCTGCGCGTACCATGACGTCACATGATGGGATTACATTCAAGTGCGCAATTTCAAAATGTTGACTAACCAAATTACTATGATTACGACCTAATTGACACGCGCACAAAATTACTGCACGTACCATGACGTCACTGACCATGATGTCACATGGTGGGATTATATTTCTGCATGCACGTTCAAAACTATGGCTAACCAAATCACTACCTGTTTGACCAACTGACATCGCGCACAAAATTACTGCGCGTACCATGACGTCACTCACTGACCATGACGTCAAATGATGGAATCATATTCAAGCGCGCAAGTTCAAAACGATGGCTAACCAAATCACTACCTGTTTGGCCAAATCACCTCGCATACAAAATTACTGCGCGTAGCAGTTTGATGACGTCATACATGGTGCGCATGCTCACGCTCGCAACAAACAAACATGTCCAGACACGTCTCGAGTACGGGTTTTATAAGAGACACAAATTTAGATACTACCGTACGAAAATGATACCAAATGTATAATTCCAAGATGGTCGCTGTGTTAAAAAAAACAAGGCTATAGGTTCTGATATAACATAGTCCTATATGTAGTCTACATTTCGTATACATTACTTCAGATAAAATGACCTCCGCTGAATTTATAATCCGTTTATTATAATTTACGCCTTATTATAACACCACATTTTATACATGTCATCGTCAATCAAATAAGGGCTCGGTCCCTTGGCGGAGGCTCGGCCTACGGGCCAAACAATCTTTTGTGTGACATATTCAAATGCAGTTCGGTATATTTTATTTTTTCAAAAAGTCGTCGAATACCTTTACGATAATAGCTCCTATCCTTTAACATGGGGACAATTTCCTATCCTTTAACATGGGAGCGCCCTGGTGCAAATCCCTATCTTTTAACATGGGGTAAAAATTATCTATCTTTTAACCTTGGAGCACCCTGGTGCAAAATCCCTATCTTTTAAAATGGGATTTCCTCCAGTCTAATCCAGCGTAACTCGTAACCACCTATATTACTAATGAGAAATAATTGTATGGTACACAAATGCGGATGTGCTAACAACAGAAAAACTAACAGAACTAAAATGTAGAATAAAAAACCATTCAACTCCACCACAGGTTATAGCAGTGTCAGAAGTAAAACCTAAAAATTATAAAAGACAGCTTACCACACAAGAATATAACCTAGAAGGATATTCTATGGAAACTATAAACATTAGTGAGGACACAGGCAGAGGGATGATCTTGTTTCTTCACAATTCGTTGCCATTTGAAGTGCACCAGTTTAATGTTGAGTTCAATGAAGCACAATTTTGCACTTTAAAACTGAAAGGGAAAGACACTCTTCTCATAGGCTCCTTTTATAGAAGTCCAAACAGTACCACAGAGAACAATGACAACCTTAATAAACTACTTGATAAAATAAGTGAGAAAAATTAAATATCCTAAAATTGATTGGGAAACAATGTCAACCACAGCAGCAAGTACAGAGGAGAAAGAATTTAAATTTATTGAGAAACTTCGAGATTGTTACTTTGTGCAACACATAACAGAGCCCACTAGAGGTAGAGGTACAATAGAACCATCACTCCTTGATCTTGTCCTCACTAGTGAAGATACAGAAATCTCAACAATTGAAACAGCCTCAGCACTAGGAAGAAGTGACCATTCTATTATTAAGGTGGTTCTTAACTGCATGCCAGTCTATGAACCAATCAGCAAAACTGTCTATAAATACGACAAGGGGAATTACACCAAATTGAAAGACATGCTAAACATTGATTGGGAGGATGAATTTTCTAATCACCAGGAGGATGTGCAAACTCAATGGGATATCCTTACTTCTAAGCTTAGATATGCAGAAGGAAAATGCATACCAAAGAAGGTGATAACTGAGAGAGCCAGAAAATACCCAGTTCCACTGGAGATGAAAATCCGAACCAAAATCAAAAGAAAAAACAGGTTGTGGAAAAAATATCTTCTCTCCAAAGATGCCCAAACTTATCAGGAATTTTTCGACTCCGAAATCAGGTCAGGAGACTGACAAGAAAGGCACAGAAACTATATGAAAAAGATATCATAAATCAAATAAAACAGAATCCCAAGAAGTTTTGGCAATATGCGCAGGCGAAAATGAACACAAGAATGGGAATACCGAACTTAATAAAAAGCAAAGACAAGGATGATCTGACAAAGACAGATTTGGAAAAAGCACAGGTATTGGCAAATCACTTCTCTTCCGTATTTACGAGAGAGCCAGAAGGAGACATTCCGGAGGAGCCAATAAGATGTCATAACAAAGTTGAATCTTGCACTATCACTCCATCGATAGTGGCTTTAAAGCTAAAGAAACTAAAAATATTCAAATCACCAGGACCTGACGGCCTACATCCTCGAGTACTAAAGGAATTGGCAGAGAGTATTAGCACTCCACTATCTACAATTTTTAACACGTCGCTTAAAACAGGCAGACTACCCAAAGACTGGAAAATAGCAAACATATCTGCAATTCACAAGAAAGGAAACAAAAATCAAGCACATAACTACCGGCCAGTCAGCCTAACGAGCATAGTAGGAAAAATAATGGAAGGCATAGTCAGAGATACCATCACTAAACACTTGAAAGATAATGACCTGTTGAGTGACAAACAATTTGGTTTCATCAAAGGGCGGTCTACAGTTCTCCAATTACTTAAAGTACTCGATTTATGGACTGAGACACTAGATAACGGTGGATGTATTGATGTAGTATATTGTGATTTTATGAAAGCATTTGACAAAGTTCCACATCTACGACTTATAGAGAAACTCCAGAGCTATGGAATTCAAGGAAATATTCTAAGCTGGGTTGCAGCTCTGTTGGCCCACAGAAGACAACGTGTAAGGGTCAATAATTCTTTTTCAGACTGGCATGATGTCATCAGCGGCATACCACAAGGATCGGTGATTGGCCCCCTACTTTTTATTATATTTATTAATGACTTACCGGATGTTATAAAGAACTCCGAAGTATTCCTGTTTGCGGATGATATGAAACTTTTCCATCCAATTTACACCAATGAAGATTGCACAAAGCTTCAACAAGATCTTACCCATGCAGAACATTGGACATACGAATCTCTCTTAAAGTTCCACCCAGACAAATGCAGCCATATGAGAGTAGGATCATCAACCATAAGAAATGACAGCTACACACTGGGACCTAATGATCATATAACGCTGGCAAGTACGGATAAGGTGAAGGATATTGGCGTCACTTTTGACTCATCACTAAACTTTGAGGCACATATGTCGGAAAAAATTAATAAAGCCAATTCAATGATGGGGATAATTCGTCGCACTTTTGATTACATGGATGAACAGTGTTTTTCTACTGTTTTTAAATCTCTCGTCCGCCCACATATTGAATATGCAAATCAAGTATGGGCTCCCTACTTAATGAAACACATTACAGCTCTTGAAAATGTTCAGCGTAGAGCAACCAAATTAATTCCAGGTTTTAAAGATCTTGAATATAATGAACGTCTACAAAGACTAAAATTACCAACTCTGTCATATCGTCGCCTCAGAGGAGACATGATTGAATTATATAAGATTTTAACAGACAAATATGATACAGCTGTGACATCAAACTTTATAACTTTGAGGGATACTGAATCATGTACGCGAGGACATCACCTAAAAATATTCAAAGGACGTTGTCGGTTAAACATTAAAAAAAATTCATTTATACACTGATGCACGGACGTATGGAACAGCCTCCCACAGTCTGTGGTAGAGGCTCCATCAGTCCAGTCCTTTGAGGGGAAATTAGACAAATTATGGAAAAACCACCCAATTAAACTCGATTACACAGCCCCACCCCTATTATGGAACAACTCGTCAGACGCATGCGCACCATATAGTTTGACGACAAAAATCAGAGCTGGCATAAGAGGCATCACAGCCTAGAAGCCAGAAGAGGACCTGTAAGAACCTGTAAGTAATTGGTCAACACCTATGCTTTTTTCCAAGTCCGAGTTAGTGATGTCATATTTGTCTTCGTTTTCTATCAAGTTGGGTATTCCAGTTTTTGTCTTCATTTTTGCCTATGCGTACTACCAGAATTTCTTAGGATTATGTTTTATTTGATTAATGATATCCTTTTCGTACAGTTTCTGTGCCTTTCTTCTCAGTCTCCTGAACTGACTGCACAATCGGCAAAATTCTTGGTAAGCTTGGACATCAAGATATTTCTACCACAATCTGTTTTTCCTTTTTATTTTAGCTCGGGTTTTCACGTCTAATGGTACTGGATATTTTCTGGCTCTTTCCGATATCACCTTGTTTGGTATACATTGTTCTTCTGCATCTCTAATTTTCGAAGTAAAGATATCCCATTGGGCTTGCACATCTCCCTGGTGGTTAGAACAGTCTGCCTCCAAATCAATGTTTAACATGTCATCCATTTGGGAATAATCCCTTTTATCATATTTATTAACAGTTTTGATGATCGGTTCATATACTGGTGTGCAGTTGAGAACCAGAATGGTCGCTTCTTCCTAATGCTGAGGCTGTCTCAACTGTTGAGATCTCGGTATATTCACTGGAGAGTACAAGATCAAGCATCGATGGCTCGGTTGAACCTCTACCTCTAGTGGGCTCTGTAATATGTTGCACGAAGCAAGTGTCGATTTTTTTCAATAAATTGAAATTATTTATCATCAGTACTTGCTGCTGTAGTTGAGGTTATTTCCTAATCAATCTTTAGGTAGTTGAAATCTCCAAGTAGTAGAACATGTGAAAAACATTTCTCACTTATTTTATCTAGTAATTTGTTAAGGTGTCATTGTTCTCAGTGGTGCTGTTAGGACTTCTATAAAAAGAAAAAAGAGCCTACGAGAAGGGTATCCTTCCCTTTCAGTTTCAAAATGCAAAACAGTGCTTCATTAAACTCAACACCAAACTGGTGTACTTGAAATGCCAAAGAATTGTGACTAAACAAGAACATCCCTCTGCCTTTGCCTTCAGTCATGTTCACAGTTTGCATATAATACCCTTCAAGGTTGTATTCCTGCGAGGTAAGTTGTCTATTAAAATGTGTAGGCTTTACTTCTGAAATTGCTATAACATGTGGTGGAGTTGAGTGTTTTTCTATTCTACATTTGAGTTCAGTTAGTTTTTCTTTTGTCAGTACATCAGCATTTGTATACAGTACCATACAATTATTTCTTCTTTTTTGTTTAAATTTACTACCAATGATTCATCGTGTTGCTCAAAGGGATTACTGGGGTCCAAACACCAATACAGTTTCTGAAATGGGGGATTGCCGTGAATGTTCACATCATGCCCGTCAAGCCATTTCAATTCAACATAATTCATGTACTGGATCGCACATAAGAGAAGAATTGTTTGCTGTGCTTCTGAATGTTAATATAATAGTAAAGGTGGTTTTCTGTTGGAATACTCTTGAAATATATCTGGGGTTTTAATATTTCTAGTGTACGTAGCTGGTTTTCCATTTAAAAGCTTTTGGAATAAACTTGTGAAATATTATGATTTGTTACATAAGACTGGTGCAGAGACCCCCACACTTATGTAGCGCTTCATCACACTTGGCCACAGACCTCCCTCCGCACTTTATAGATGGTCCCTTACATAATGTACACATATCTATTTTTGTTATCTTAGCTTATTTAATTAATTAATTTATATTTCAGGATTTAGTGAACACGTCATTTTAGTATTTGAAGCGCTTTGATTAGTATTTACTTACTTAAAAAGTGCTATATTAAAAAATGGAATTATTATTATTATTATAAATGTGATTTTCGGAAGAACATCCAAATGTAATTTTCTTTCACAAGTTCGTTGTATGGAATATGTTTGAATTAGTTATTATTTCAACCGTGCATGACAGTTGAAAATAAAATTTGAATTCTTCCAATATGTAATGCGAATTTGGTTTTCTGTTACAGGAGCGGGCCGGCAGCTTAATATAACAAGCGGGGATATATACAGTTGGGAGCTTAACACTGAAAATGTGGGTTTATATGTTTGTTCAGATAGTTTCATAACAAGTATATATTGTATTATTTTTCTGTCAAATTATACAAACGTGATATTATCTCTTTTGTGAAACATTAACACTTACTTATCAAATTTCAGATATGTGTATGTACCATATGACTTTTCCAACAATGTAAACAATATATTTTGTGACTGAATGCTGTTAGAGTATTGTGTTGTAAATGCAGACATACTATGTCATTTTTTTTTTTAAACTGTTGAATTGTGTTGTTTATGACAATAGTGTTTCAGTGTTGTGTGTGGCAGGTTCGATCCCGGCTGGTGTTCAGTATCCCTACACTACTGGTTGTGCACACACACACTTATTCCATTCAATAACTTCAGCCATTTACAATAACTCCACATAAACTAAGTTAATTCCACTTAAACAACTATTGGAAATAGCACATCAAATTAGCATGCCACATATAATATGGCAATGGCAGCTAGGTAGGAAGAAACATCAGAAGGCTAGGCAATGACTCAGTCGTGGAAACAAGGCAAAGTTTGTAAAGTGACCACTGTGTGTGGGAATGTTTGATTTATGAGATGTCATGCAGCAATACTAATGTAATTTACATATATATAACCATTAAAAACATTGTTGGCAAAGCAAAGCTTGATGGAGGTCACGTACAAAATTCAACTGTGATGTAAGCAAAACCGCGACATAGTGGATACATCAATTATTACACAAACTAACAAAAATACTGGTCCATCAGAAGGGATAACTTGGTCATTTGTATGTTGATCATTTTCACGGTTAGGTAAGAAACCAAGTGCTTAGTTTGGTATTTTGTGTGCCACATGGTGCTACCTACACAGACGCAAGAGATGGTTTCAAGAAGCATGTTTCATCAAGGTGAGAACATGCTTACCTCACAATGTCCATCAATTCAAGTTGACAATTTCAGAAAATGTACATCTGATGACACACATGAAGTGCCTGATTATATGTTATGGTGGTCATGGTTAGTTGATTAACAAAAAGTCTGGGAAGTACATGTTGACCACACAACCACATAATGGCATCATGTGATATTACCTTCTAACGATGATGGTGTGTGGGCGTCCGTCATCTATTCTGTCCACCAAGCTGATGTTGGCTGGGCCACTTCCAACTGACGAACCAATGGATGTGCCTGCAAAATGGAGCGATATGTTGGAGCGTTCATCTCAGCAGAATCTCGTTAATCTGGATCTCACTAATCCGGAAACCTTGGAATCTGAAATCGTTTCAAGAAAATGGAATTTCCAAATATTAATGTATGGTTTTATATACATAATTCATTTTTCCATAACAAAATCAAAGGTAAGTTCTTATACAGCACAGTATCCAGTCATTAGGACTGCTCAAAGGACTTTACATACATTTTATTCCCTGGCAGACCTGTTCAATCAAACACCATCGCGACTTCTTTGGAAAGCTTTCAGCCATACTGCAATTAATGCATAAAAACTTTGTGCACAACCATCCACCACTGTTAATAGCCAGGTACCCATTCATACAGCCAAGTGAACTGGAGCAATGTAGAGTGAACGAACTTGTCCAAGATTTTACACTGCAGCACAGGATTTGAACCCGTGTTATCTCGATTAAGAGTCCGTTGCTCTAGTAACTGCCATTAAGCTCCACAAATATAATATACAGTGGACCAAAGGCTTCATAGTGATGCTTTGATGCATTTTAGTACCGTTCCAGCAATCAGTTGATCATTATTCCACAATCGACAAAACGCAAGACTTACTCTCGGTACTGGTGGCACCACTGTAGCCCTGGGGCATTTACAGATGTACGAGTCTCCCACAGCCTCACAAACACCCCCATTCTCACATAGTTTGTTTATGATTCAGATGTTGAGTTGTACTTCACATTTAGTGCCTGAAACACACAACTCTTGTTCATGTTCTGTCTACTGTGAGCACACAAGGCTTTTCCATATTCATTCAAATTGGTTGCTCAAATTCAGCCATTTATCTAAAACATAGTTTGCTCATACTCATTCAATTGCTTAAGAGGTGTTTTCCTCATATACCGACAATAGCCTAACAACAAATGTTTACTTATATTCATAATCAGTCAACTGTCTAAGAAGTCAACACCCTTGAGGTACAAGGGTCTCTTCAGATTTAGCCCAATAGTTCAACCACGGGACGTTGTACAGGATCAACCCTGGATACAAGCACTCAGGATCAACCCTGGATACACGTACACAGGGTCAACTTTCGATACAAGCATTCAGGATCAACCCTGGATGCAAGCACTCAGTTCTCAGAATTCAGAACACAAACTATAATGTTATGAATTTCATGACAGAATCAAATTGAAGCTTTGGTCTGAATTATATAAAGATTAACAAGATTAAGTTCTTATACAGCCTGTTATCCAGTCCTTAGGACCACATAGAAAATCATTAGATGTTCATGACTGTCCTTTGACCCTGTTAGGTGCCTGAAACATACCAGATAGAAATGGTTTATTATAATTAAGCACAGACTCATGGGTACAGACTGGAAGTTATATCACCAGCGCTCACAACGAAGAATAAGGATGCCAAACAAAACCAGTAAAGTATCTCAATGATCACATTATATTAGACATCAAACATTCTGTGAATAATATATAATGTAATCAATACTCAATGGCTGATTTACTGGATGCCAAAATATGAAGTACAGTAGTCTGTCGTAAAACTGTTTATTTTATTTTTATCGTCAAATTTTGTATTTTCAAATATGCAGTTGAATGATCAGATCAGAGCAGCAAAACATTGTGCATAGATATTATTAAAAAGTCATAAAATACTAATAAATGTTGATGTCGCACTATTCAGCTGTAACTTGGTTGTCATTCTTGATGATGTCGTAATCGTGATACGTACATCAACAGGTTTACTCTGATCTTTACAGTTACTTGTCTCCGTCCACAATTTAGGTGATGAAAGTGAGCGAGAAACGATGAGTAGTTCTTGGGAATACTGATGCCATCATCTGCAAATATTGCGCATAAAATACAAGTTAGATATGCAAACAAAATACCTCAAGTTGGTGTGGAAAGGGAACCTGTATAACCATTCAATGAGACAATTTTATATTTGGATAACTATCTAGAAAGTGAGCTACAATAATTTCTGGCATTTGTGGAGGCAGTATTTGTTTAAATAATTTGGGATAGATGTCAATATGATACTTCAGAGACACGCATATATATAGACAGATGGATGAACAGATTTATTTTTACCACATAGTAATGTTACAAGCTGAAACAACTAACATCAGGTAAAAGATCATGAAGATTAAGACACAGAATGTTGTTAACACGGGAGCCACCTTTCATCATTAAAACTAATAATTAAATAATCATGCACATTAATGTTATATGTTGGTATATGTCAAAACAATGTGTTAAAACAATTCAAACACTAATATTAATTGAGAGAAAAAAACACTAGGTAGTCTGTAAACATTGTGCAAAAGGAGCATAACAGAACTGCTACAAACGACTGTGTTGTTTGGAGGGCCATGATCAACAATGCCTGTGACAGACATGTAACATGATCATGTCCATGATGGCACACATAAGAAGAATTAAGAAATTCAAAACGAGTTGCCTTGGCTTTGAGAAAGAGATCTGCACCGTCAAGACATTCTGGGGAGAGTTCGCTGTCTCCGAACGAATCAAGCAGCTCACTCACAATGATGAACCTAATATCTTAACATTTTCCAAAATTACGACTTCTTATTTTATAATGTTCAATACCCAGGTAAGTTTAGCAAAAGCAATTTAGCCGAGGGTACAACTTCACAGTGGAAACTATTTGCCGAAACACAGACGACGCGGGCTTCGCGCCGGACATGCGCAGAGAAAATTTCCGGTCGAAGAGCTTTCTCCATTTGCAACAATATTAATGTCAACAAAGTCAGCGTTTTGACATTAAACATGGCGTACAACTATGTTGTCAGCGCACACAAACCAACTGCTGTCAATGCATGCGTCACAGGTAACGTTTTGAATAGCTGAATACACTTACAAATGTGTAATGCATGTGAAGTATTTAGTGCAGAGAAAGCTTCTTTGACTTTGTCACGCCAAGTTCGGTGCCTGTTATTGCGGCGTGGTCATACTCATATACGTAGTTCAATTACTATTAATATCATAACAATGATTTTAGCACTTGTGTGTACAATCCGGATCCACCTAGATTTTGGCGTTATAACTTGAGTTTTACCTAACTTTGATACCTCAGAGCGTTAGTTCCATCATTCAACACCATCCCATTCAAATTCAATAAGACCATTCCCAATCCCAGGCATTATATTACGAAAATATTGTGTCTTAGGCTCACGAAAACTGTCTCAGCATCAGTGTGCATTGAAATGGAAATAAAGAGAGATTGGAAAAATGTATTTGTGTAGCTTACACATATTTAAGCAGAAAATTGGTTACAGAATCGCTGAAATCAGTTTATGTGAGCGGATGTGGCGTTTGTTTTGTGCTTCGAATGGTTTTCGTTCTAAAACGCTTGTTGTTTTCGTCAGCCATTTGTGACATGCAGTCACATCGGCATTAGAAGTCGCCACTACTACTTAAATTATGCAAACGATTTGGCTAAAAGTAAGAAGCATAGTTGTCATAAAGTGTAAACATGTTCAATGACACTAATAATGTTTTCATTTAACAAAAATAGAACGAAAAAAACTGCATCTCCTATGTAAGTGTAACATGTGGTGTCCTGAAACGCATACAACTTCTGTGCTTAACACAGCGTTGAACAGTGCACGTGGGCACTACTTTTTGCAGAATGTAAACAAGTATCAAAGTTCTGGAACAAGCAATGTCATAAAAAAGAATTAAGACCGTTTCTCACAACATTTTGTGCGCAGCGTCAAGGTGGCATCCGAAAAATGTGTTACGTGTGAGCAGATGTACTGACCTTCTTTTTATGTACGTTCTGCAATGAAAAAGTCTATTAAAATACCTTTGGTTGTATAATGAAGGTATGCAAAATTTCAATCCTAAATTCCAGATTGTTTTGAAGATATAGTCAATTGAAAACAGGGCGTTCTGTCCCACTTTCGCACCCGTTAATCACATTTTATGGTTTTAGCCATATTTGGAACCTCATGCCTTTCCACAGAATACAAATGTCAAGCCTGTAACAATGCTTTCAGAGTCTGCCGTCAGAAATTATGTAGCTGTAGCCAGTGTTAAGCCATGGACATCCCAAAATGAGACAAAAATTGTATTCAGTCAGTTTCGGGAGTTCAACAAGTGTCCTTAAATACATCATGGACATTCCATATTACACATGTCTGATGTATCTATACCTTCAAAAGGCCTCCATCAAACCTACGTCTATCACACAATTTTATCATTTCATACTAGGGGCCCAGAGTGTCAACTTTGAAGAGTAAAATACGAAAAATACACCTTAACAATAACGGACGTTGATTATGCTGGCAACTCTGTGTAGTGAATTAACACTTTCACCACTGCAATATACACATCACCCCTGTACATGTTCAACAATTTAGCTTTGGTTCTCGTTTCAAGGAGTTTTTCCGAGAAGCCGCCCAACATTAAAAAAACATTTAAACAGAAAGAAAAGTCACTGAACATCTGTGGAAAGTGTTGAAAGTTGATTTGTAAAACATGAACACAAAATTTGAATATTGCATAGAATGCATATTGAAATTTGTTTCCAATAAATAATGTTTTGAAGTTGGTATGATGTCATGTTTGCATTTTAAACTTGCAAATGTTAAGTATATATCCACAACATTCAGAGATGTACGTCCACAACAGGAAAACTACATCCATAACAGCAGACACATGACCCTATGGCCTACATATGGACAGGAAATTAACTAATTTCTACTTTATTTGGAATCTTATCAGCTATTGCACAAACTCATAATTTTGTTACATTTTTATGTATTCGTATTTCACAGAGTTTTTAAAATGTTTGAAGCAACCACCCAAAATTCATTTTCTCTGCATACGTCCATAAGAGTGCTATTTTTAGGACATTTCTCAAAAAAGGGTAAAGCTGGAGTGCTGCCATTTGTCATGGTAATAGTACTTGGTGGGTTGCACATTAGGCCTATTAAAAATTCACCTATTTCTATTGTGCTTTAATGTGTATCTTGACAAAGTGTAACAAAATCTCTGAAATGTATGCCCATAATGACGGAACTCCCCTATTGTGACCCAATCATGCATGACAGAATCATCAACAAAATGATGTTGGTCATCTAAATCTATTGGGAAAAGAAGAAAAACCATGAAAACGACCACGTAGAGCCACCAAATGTCTCCTGAAATGTCTGACATACAATACATTATCAACAAATTACACAAGCTGACATTCCTGTAAGTTTGTAACGATCAAAATTCAACCAAAGGGTATACTAAAACTAAACATTGTCGGTGGCAGCTACATGTAACTCCTTGTACGTACCATGGCTACCGTAAAATCGATATTGTGTCAAGGCGTCGTACACTCACACACCTATAATTATAAATATATATATACATGTACGCACGCACACGCACACATCTATTAGAAATATATCCATTCACACTTACAATTACGCCTCTTCAATTAGAGTAACAGAATTGTACACGTGGTTTCTATGAACCTCATTTAGTACAGCCACACCTCAACACAATATAAATTTTAGTTAAGTTTATTTGTGAATTTTGATTGTTATAGGAATTTAAGTGCAATTTTTTATGATGATAGCTGAACATGTAAAAAATGCAAAATTGACTAACAGTTTAGGAGTAATATTTATATTATTTTGTGTTAATTTCAGCATTAATATCTTTCTAATATGTGGAATAGATGCCCTATTTTATGAATGTTGTGTTACTTTGAAGTTTAAGTTAGTGCTTCACTGATTTGTTTTCAGGTAATTTTGTTTCACCAGATGACTTAAATTTAATCATCGCAAAGAACATAAACATTGAGATCTACATGGTGACTGCGGAGGGGCTCCGTCCGGTCAAAGAAATCTGCATTTATGGTCGCATCGCCGTTCTTGAGCTCTTTAGACCCCCGGTGAGTTAGTGGCAGGTTTTCAAAGAAGTCTATTCTGTTTGTTTTATTGCTTGACAATGTTACATGTTAATGAACTCAAGTTAAATTTTTTGGGCAATTGTGATTTAAAAAACATCAATAAGTTGAAGATGATTGGTTTTGGATATATCAGACCTTTCGTAATGTTTTGGAGACGGGTATGAACATGTTTACACTCATTTCTAAAAATGAAAGTCAGGAGTTAATTCAGCAGGCTTTGTGTCAGTTCCAGTCAATTCCAGTTCCAAAGAAATCATTTCGATAACAAATTATCAATTCCAACTTAAACAGACCTGAGGTAAAAATCAATTCCAATTTGTTTTAACACATTTTAATACTTGAAAACTTGTGCACAAACATATTTAGTCAGATATGATTAAAGAATTCACTATCACTCAACGTCACCCAAATAAGTCCAGTTCAATGGCTCATTTCAGCAGTTTGTAAACAAATAGTTGGCCTTTTGAGAATATGTAGAGCAGAAGTCGGCAACCTGCGGTGCACGGGCCAATTGCCCCACGAAGCTATTTAATGGAGAAAGAACTAGATGAGATGTTTTGTTGATGGGAAAGGTTCAACACGATGCAAGTGCGTCTGTGAAGCGTTCTGTAGCATATTGCATCACCCCCTTGAAAGCCTGTGTGGCAAAGTCAGACAATTTCATGAGCAGGATTATATCTCCAACTAGACGTGGAGCACCCCAGGCGGCACAGTAGGTAGTCGTAATGTCAGTTGCATGCAAGCAGCACGGACAACAAGATGAATAATGCGTACTTTTTAATGTTCAATAGATCAAAATTATACCTTATTTATCGATAATAATAGATAATTATTAGTGTTATACACTGGTAAAATGTGTATTTGCAATGTCAATGGTTTGAAGCTAGAATGTTTATATATTCATAATATACTAATCCCATGAAGATTAGGCGAATGATAATCAATATTCATAAAGAAAGTGTGACCTGCTGACCTAGTCCTTCTAATTTATTTGGCTCTCCATTCGAAAAGTAGAGTCAGCAAAGGTTTATAATAAATTTTGTAAAAAAATATATATTGAGTTAACCTGATAACAATTTATGTTAAAAAAATGTTTAGCCATGTGGAAGTATATCTTAGTCTCGTAATGTTTCGCCTTTTAAATGATCCATGCATGCCATTGCTGCTTATAGGGAGAGGCAAAGGACGTGTTGTTTCTGTTGACATCTCGTTACAATGCCATGATCCTCGAGTGTAAACAAGATGGATCGTCACTGGAGATCATCACCAGAGCTCATGGCAATGTGCAGGTAAGAGTGGATTTCTAACAGATTTTTATGTTATGAAACTTTTTATGTTTATGCTGATGAGGCCCAAGAGGGAGCAAATCGCTGTGTTGACCTAGTAAAAAAACCTCCTGACTGGTTTGCATGGCTAATGTTTAATATCAAAACATTTCATAGTGCAGTTGCTCGTGATTAATGTACGCAAATAAAAGCAGTAGTTACAAGTGTGATTGGAGAATATCAAGTACAAGGAGCCTGTGATGCAGTTTGGTGACATCCTAAACAAATAAACAGTCTAAGTATGATTCAAATAAATAATCTCAATTGTGGGATTTTAATTCAGAATCATGTATTTATTCTAAGTTGATTACAAGTTATATTTTGTTAATGTTAAAATAGTTTTTGTCGTTTACCACATTACTGTTAACATTATGTAGTGGTGATTATGTTCAGAGCAACATTATCAGTTTCAAGTTGGTGTTGCAATGAACATCTGCCAGGAGGTGAAGAGCTCTTTGAACTGTCGTAAGAACTGGATACCATGTTACATAGCAACTGTTCACCAAACAACGATGCAGCAATAGGTTAGGTAGAACAAACGGTTGGGTACTTTCTGTTTGCAGGACCGGATTGGCCGACCGTCTGAGACTGGTATCATTGGCATCATCGACCCGCTCTGTCGCATGATTGGTCTACGGCTCTACGATGGGCTCTTCAAAGTGATTCCACTCGACCGCGACAACAGGGAACTGAAGGCATTCAACATCAGGTGATAAAACTGATAACTTAATATACACAAATATTGTCAAATTTAGTACAATCAGCCAAGACATTCCGAGAGGTCTGGCAGATTGGGCCAGGCATGGGGGCAAATGCATTTAAATGCGACTGATCCAGTATTTGCATTTGAAGCAAAAAATATTTGAAAAATCAAATACTTGTTTCAAATACTTATAGCATTTAATTCTGTCAATGAAAACTGTTATCACAGCTGTGCTTAATTAAATTGTTGCTTGATCTAGGCAGTTGATACAGGTCACTCATGTTACTGATGTGATCACTGAGGCATGACATTCACTGAGAGAAAACTGGCCTCCCTATAGCTCTTTTTTTAGCTGCCAGTTGCATGCTTTGATCATTAACTCAGCTTTAACTTGGGTCATTGTCAGATGGATGATCAGTGTATCAGCTGGCCTGCCACAGGGTCAAGTTAGCAAGCATTTAATTGATAGTGTGTGGCTTAATTTAATTTGAGTGAAAGACAGTGTCATAGTTTAGTGCATCAGTGGGCACAGGAAATGGATAACAGGATTAACATGTCACAGGGGAAAAAATTAACAATGTGTGACCAATTAGAGCTTCGTACTATTGAACTCTCTTAATTCTGGATAAACAATGGTCAAGTATAGCTCTTTTTTGTCATTATTTATTGTGCATGGGCACGAGGACATCAAGAGAATTAGAAAAGTATTTGAAATACTTTTAAAAAGTATTTGCATTTGACAAACAAAATGTATGTGCATTTGAATTTGCTTTTGAAATGTCAAAAATATTTTTTGCATTTAAATACTTTTCATTGTATTTGACCCCATGTCTGGATTGGGCACATGCCATTGTTGGTCTCTTACGGGCTGTGGCTGCTTTCAACCTGGTGAAAGTGTGATAGGTGCAAGTAATCGCATGACCAGTGCTAGTTATCAGAATTTGTCACACCACAATTATGCACATGTACACTATTACACCTAAGGTGTCATCATTTAAGGTTTGAGCGGCAGTTATCATGTCAGTTGATTACTTTACTTTTTTCTTCGTAGAACATTAGTAGGTGTTTGTATGCACGTAAGTACTAGAAAAGAAAACATGGCATCATCAGTTTCACGCCAGTGCTGATATCTGCGAGTGTAAATTCACTCGTCGTGAACGCATATCATATAGTCTGGTTATTCTGATACCAGTATCTTGTTTGATGAAGATTACATAATTGTATCGCGATGTTAAATAACCAATGCTGGCGATAGTCTTCTTGTTTTGCAACTGAATTCAGTTCCATGCTTGACAACGCTGCCATTTGTCAGTAACCCTGGGTTGACCCCTGACCAATCAGGTGCCACCAAAACACAGATTAGCACGTGGGGCCGTAGGCTAGTAATAAACACGAAGTCGTTCGACGTGTAATAATTACAAATACAGATTGAAGGGCCTAGTTGGCAGGAAAACATGGCGATATCTCAAAAAAAGATGTCTCCGTCGATTTGTATTAAAAATAAACTGCTTGCAAATGAAAAACATCACATTTTATGCAAAACCCGCCTATCTGGTGACATGTATGTTATCTATTACAACCAGGAAGCATTAACTTAATGTAATTTTTTTTAACTGCAATAGTTACGGAGCTATAACTTGGCATGCAAGCAGGCCTTACATGTGCGCCAAATTGCTTGGATTAGAGTATTGCTTGATGTCTTTAATTTAATTTTTTAATCTATCTTAAAAACTTTTATTAGAAATGATTAATTTAAAACAAGCGTGTCTTTGCCACCAGAGCCACCTTAAGAAATAATTGGAATCGGCTTATAGGAAGATGTGTTTTCGGACACCCTAAAATCTAGAAAGAAAACTAAATTTTTTGTACTATACATTTCCAGAGACATGATATTTTTACATGTCCTAATACATGCAGTCCATACTGACTGTATGTTTTCAGATGCCAACAATTTTTAGTCCTTTGGCCGAAGGTCCAAGGGACTATTGCCATCACTCTGCGTCCGCCGTTAGCTGCCGTATCTCAGAAACCGTTCAGCAACTTTTTCTCTAATTTTGCGTAGACATCTTAGGGCACTGCCAATATGCACAAGAAATCTGTATTGGATTGAATCATTTTAAGGGCTCCCTAGGGCCTCCAAGGACCCCAAAACTGGTAAAAATGTAAGATTTGGCCTATTTTTTAAAAAACTGTTCAGCAACTTTTTTTGTTTAATGTGCCACTAAGTCAACACCATGACTAAACTCTGCAGCCTAGCGCTACTGTTCCATTGAGACCTTGACTACTCTTTAATTGGTCACAGCGCCCAGGCAGAGTAGACACACTTGACCCCTGTTAGACTGAACAGTTGCCTAACACTTTTTATCTTCAAAACTATTGATTTTCTATAATTGCAAGTTGTGTTTATTTTGATGTTCATTTAATTATTATAAAATGGTGTGACTGTGGTGTCTATTGGTTAAATATGTATTGTCTGTAGAAACCTATAGGTGACAAACATAGAAAATTAATATTCTGGACAACTATAGAGTGAAATATCCTACACTTCATTGATATCAAATGCATTCTACTGTTCTATTTACGCTTGCCATGCCTTGTGTAGACATGGTACTGTGTAAATCAATTGTATCAATATAGACTAATAATTACAGATTCACAATATAGTTGACACCTGAAACAACCAAATGTCAACCATTAGAAGAGTTGACATAGTTCCTCTATACACAAGCAAGAAATCTGTATTTGATTGAATTATTCTAGTGTCATCAGCATATAGTAGAATATACATTTTCTACATCATCATCCCTAAGGTTGTTGTAAATTTCACCAGCTGCTGTGTCAAGTCCGTTATAATTGTGACTAACAGTGTTCAAAATGATTCAGGTAAATAGCAAATAACAAAGGACACAAGTTTTCTCCTTGCCATACCTATACATCACATGAGAAGAAGGCTGACACAGCCTGGCCCTGATTTATACATGATTTAGCATTTTTGTACAATTTCAAAACACTTTCAACACAGTACCATTAATATCGCATGAAATTATATTGGACCACAGGGAGGACCGGTCTACTAAATCAAATGCTTTCTTATAATCGATGAAGGCACAATAAAGCCTTTTGCGTCGAGACAAATACAATTCAACCAATACCCCTATTTGAACACTGCCTGTTCTTCACCTATTAGATTCGCTTTGTTTAGGTATGTGGTCAGTCTGTTGTTCTGAACAATCACTAAGGATTAATGAACAGTTGTGCAGAATGTCACCCACTTGGCAGGTTTAATTGATCTATTCAGCAATGAGGACACTGCTTAGGCCTCACTCTGGACACTGTCACTCACAGTGTTGTGTATTGTCTTAGTTGGTGCATTGAGCTAATCTACTTGACCATGAATCAGTGGTGGCTCTGGTTGTGTATTACACCCAGCTGTGGAGCTAAGATTCTCTGCCTGCTATTGTTTAATGGAAACTGTGACTAATGTGTAATTGGTCACTGGCAGTAGCTTGTGTCAACAGCCAGCATTAAGCCACTAGACCCCTGTTAAACTGGACAGTTGCCTGTAGGTTTTAAACTGTGTCAAACAGTGAGTCTACCTTTTGCTCTCAGATAATCTGTCCTCTTAGTTTTACACATGAAGACATAATCTGGCATTACTTGATAAGTCTTTGTAGCAGCACATTTGTACTTCCAGTGTATCATTGCAACATAACATACATATTACATACTGTGTGCCACATTTGAATGTTGTGCATGTAATATTTCCATGCAATCCATTTGCATATATAATGTAAAACTTCAACAGCCGTTTTCTTTATTTTCACTTTTTGATCCCTACCATGTTCAATGCTCCATAACTTTGCCAATTTTTGTAGCAGTCATATTTTTGAAACCGTGTAAAGCACCCTACCAAACCTTTACAAGGATAAGAAAACAATGTTAACATTTTTCCGACTTATCACTCATTTGGTCAACCGGTCACATATAGATGTATTAGTCCAAAGGATTTCGGGGCCACTTGGCCCATTTTTTTACTGTATGTTTTCAGACAGCTGAGAATTTAATTATTTATAGGTGTTCGAATACATTCAGTCAGGGCCTCACCCAGGATCAAATTTTTTTCGACATGCTACAAAGCACGGTTGGGCATGCGATCGGATGCGCGATCGAATATATTGAATGAGAATTCGTAATTTGTATGTATATTTTTTTTCAAAGCATGTGATTCACATTTTAATGCTACTTACAATATAGCACATATAACAGACCTGCCTACCATTCCGGATTGTCCGGAATCATTCCGGAAAGTCACCTCAAATTACGGTATTACGGCGAGGGATGAAAATATTACGTTATCATGTTCACCAATCACTTCCGTGTTCCTCCAATTTAGCTTCCACTATATTCAACAGGTGGCATCATATGTATGCTTCATGTTGTGACATGGTTTTTCATTCGCTGAGTCTGATCGTAATCTAACCAATAGGAAACAGCGTAATGACAAATTCGCATTTCCTCGATCAAACAAAACGAAGTCACACGGCACGAAATGATGGCTGACAGCGAAACGACGCCACCGCCAACCAAAAAGAAACGTGTAATGCAAAAATTTAGTGTGTGTTGTACTTGTAGTATTAGGCCAACTGACTGTATTAAGACTAAGTTAGTGTATTTATTGAGTTTAGTCTATCATTTACAGCCTATCATACAGTCACTAGAGTCTAGACGATGTCGATGACTAGCGTAACGTAATGGTTTTGCTGTCCCTACCCCCCCCCGTCTATCATTTACAGCCTATAATACAGGGATAGGCTTATATACTAGAGTTGAGTAGACTAGAGTCTAGACGATGTCGATGACTTATTGACTAGCGTAACATAATGGTTTTGCCATCCCTACCCCCCCCCCCAGGTGACAATATCTGACATGGTTCTGAACAATTACTGACAGGAAGCCTATATTCCTGAAAATCAGTGTAAATGGGAAGATGGATTACTGACAGGAAGTTTTTGGGGTAGGCAGGTCTGATATAAGTTGTTTCATTAGAACACAATTTTAATTGCCACAATTTTCAAAATTACTAACAAAACTAACAAATTAGCAAACATATTTAATGTGGAATGCCAATTTTTATATACAATTAAAATCTGTGTATATACAAATTGTATACAAGGTCTGATAGACTACGGAAGCTAATATTTTGAATTTGAAAGCAGTCAATTTTTTGTTGTACAAGTATCATAATAATATTATAAATACTACAGTTCGATTTTGTTTAATTTCTAAAACAAAATATTAGATTAACAAATATTTTTGTAATAAGTCGCCATGCAATGGCCATAATCAGTTACAGTTATTAATTAAAACATTCTCTATTCATGTTGCTGTGAATGTTTCAATTGTTAAACTATAAAGCAGTCAAGACATTAATTAATTTAATTAGCAAGCGTAGTTCCATGCCTTGGACCAGCCAACACGAGACCAAACAACGCGCGACGAATGGGACTCGCCACGGCAATGCCCTAAAAATTGCGCAGACGTAACTAAATCTAGCACAGTCGCCATACGTTCAGCCTGCATGCTCCACTGCACGCTGATTATCGCAATCCTGTTAAAAAATGATGCGACATCGTCGAACAAAATCTAGTTTCCGCACTTGTAAATCATGTTTAATTATCACACAACATACATAATTTGAATAGTGGAAAACTGACAAATGGCATCGGTGATGCACGAAGTTGTATATCGGGCGATAACATAGGTAAACCGACATGTTTACACTTCAACTGATCGTAACTTTTGTTTCTCTGATGGCATCGATTTCGTGTAACATCAGCAGTCAGGGCTGCCTACCTGACAAAAACAATTTCCATAATGACCCCCCATCGCACTCCGCCCTGCTCCCTGGTCCACAAGGTTGCCAAACAAACCTTTCTCTGAAGAAGATACAGTGACAAGTCCAGCCTGTTGACGGTGCCTGGGATTCCAGGAAGGTGCACATTTAATCATCAAAAGTAGATATACTTTGTTTTAAAATAAATTTTTGTGTTGCTACACTGTAACTCCTGTCAGCAGTTAAAGGGAATAAAAACATATAATGCTTGAATTCATATTATATTACATCCTGCTATCTATTTCCATGTCCATCAAGCAAAAAAAATCAAAAAATTCATTGAATTAGAAATTCCAAATTTTTTGCTGTGCATCCGCACATTTTCGAATATGCATATTTTTGGCGCGGTTTTCAGGATGTCGAGATGTGATGTCACATATGACCTATATTCGCATCAGGCCGACTCTTTCCATGCATTCAGAGCATGTTTACAAGGATGGCTTTCAGGTCGAAACGAGCGTCAAAATTAGTTATTGTGCGATATTCCGATGTAATACAAACACTAGTCATCATAGAGGAACAAGCAGTTATCTTACGGTTCCACATGAATCCAATTTTATTCAAAATAATGAATGCAAATGGGCCTACAAGTCGACTAGGTTTCGCCGAGCTTGGGCTCGTTTTTAGAATAATTATATCGGATGCAACCAACTGGAGATAATCTACACCAATAAACATACATAACAAACATATATTGTATCCAGCTACAGAAAGTAACGTGTATAAGTGTATAATCTTATAATATCACTAGAATATCGATGTATGAAGGAGGAGTTGTACAATTTATCATAACAATGATAAAAATCATATTATTTGTAGGTGTTCGAATACATCCAGTCATTGCAGTAGTCCTTATCAGTCAATATAAGTCTTATTATTTGTAGGTGTTCGAATACATTCAGTCATTGCTGTAGTCCATATCAGTCAATATAAGTCTTATTATTTGTTGGTGTTCGAATACATCCAGTCATTGCGGTAGTCCATATCAGTCAATATAAGTCTTATTATTTGTAGGTGTTCGAATACATCCAGTCATTGAGGTAGTCCATATCAGTCAATATAAGTCTTATTATTTGTAGGTGTTCGAATACATTCAGTCATTGCTGTAGTCCATATCAGTCAATATAAGTCTTATTATTTGTTGGTGTTCGAATACATCCAGTCATTGCGGTAGTCCATATCAGTCAATATAAGTCTTATTATTTGTAGGTGTTCGAATACATCCAGTCATTGAGGTAGTCCATATCAGTCAATATAAGTCTTATTATTTGTAGGTGTTCGAATACATCCAGTCATTGAGGTAGTCCATATCAGTCAATATAAGTCTTATTATTTGTAGGTGTTCGAATACATTCAGTCATTGCTGTAGTCCATATCAGTCAATATAAGTCTTATTATTTGTTGGTGTTCGAATACATCCAGTCATTGCGGTAGTCCATATCAGTCAATATAAGTCTTATTATTTGTAGGTGTTCGAATACATCCAGTCATTGAGGTAGTCCATATCAGTCAATATAAGTCTTATTATTTGTAGGTGTTCGAATACATCCAGTCATTGAGGTAGTCCTTATCAGTCAATATAAGTCTTATTACACATGATGTACAAACAAGCATTAAACAGTTGGAATAAACCATTAGAATGACACCCTTGTTAATAATTGCTGATGTTTTCAGACTGGAAGAGTTGAATGTGATTGACGTCCAGTTTCTGCACGGATGCCAGACACCTACAATTATACTGGTTCATCAGGTGAGTTATTGCAACATTCCCTATCGCTTGTGATGCGGTCACCACTTTCCCCACCTAACACCTAAGTTATACAATATAAAATGACTTGAACGGCACCAGCATCCTCGGAATCCTGAGTACAGTGGCACATCAAAACCAAAGGGTTTGGCTTTCTCAAGATCAGTTATCACAGCGCATTTGACTCTCATGGTATTGTTGTCAGGATTCGCTGGGCCGCCATGTGAAGACCTATGAGATCTCACTCCGCGACAAAGAGTTCCAGAAGGGGCCGTGGAAACAGGACAACGTAGAGACTGAAGCGACAATGGTTGTAGCAGGTAAGTTCGTCTTTCATCTAAGTCTTGCATATCCGCCAAGTTTTTAGTTTCAAAATCCACAAAAATTGCAAGCTCACTCCCTTGTTATCTCCAGCGTACCCCCTTGAGACACGCAAATAACTACAACCCCCTTTGGGACCTCCCACAGCACTCCCTCCCCCCAAGTTTGGGACTCACAAAAAACTCCAGTTGCTCCTAAAAGCCTTTGCACATGAAGGTGCCCTTGCATGCAGTTGCTGTGCTCTGCATTTTTTGAAAACTTGGGGACAGTTTCACTAACATTCTTATGAGTTCTTAACCCTTTCACACTATAATTTCTGTGATAAAAATGTGTACTATGGAATCCTATTTTTCACTTGGATTCAATATTCCGTTGCCATGCACTGAAGATTGCTCAATGGCAACATAATCATAACAAGAAAACCCATAAAACTGAACATTTTCTTAAAACTGAATAAATGAGCTATCCAACAAGCCACAATATATTACTTAAGACACAAACAGGTACATGGCAGGTACCAAGGAAAGCAACAACAAAAATGTATAGAAATGTGAAAAAAATGAATGTACAATTTAAAAAGTGGTTTGCTGAACTGTATGTCAATTTCTTGGAGCAGTTCTACAGTGTGTAGATGTTAGAATATCTTTCTGCTTCAATGTGACTAGTTTGTAACAGCTGCCTACACAGCAGTTGTCATTAAAACCAGCAGTTGCTGAACATGTCACTAAAAACAGAGATGACAGTTTGCCGTGCTGTCAGTCGGTGTGGTTACTTTATTTGGCGGATTCTGTACACTCACATTGACAGAGTCCCAGAACACAGATTCCATGTATCAAATACACTAGTTCCATCAAATACACTAGTTCCACACATCATTCTAGTCCAAGTTTAGGTACATAATTCAAATCATGATATTAAACATTTACTTCATATTCAAAGTTGGTTGATGCCATTTTGTTGCCAGTCGGACACAAAATCGGATATGCCTAAGTTTGTGTTTGGTGGTTTCATTTCCCATCCGATTTGCTTGAAGTTGCGAATGGTCCACTGAATTTGTTGTCATTTTTGGTCTGAAATGATGCATTAAATACACATGCAGCGCTGTTCGTGTCTGTCATTATTGTTGTGGCTCAGAAACCGTGACAAATCACGATGATTTTTGAAGAAAATGTTGCATAACATTTCAAAAAAAATTGTAGTAAATATGCTGCCATTACTGTGAAGCACATGGCGGCCTCGATCTGGCATTACTGTAAAGTCACGAATAGACGCCCATAAACGCCCTGTTTCGCAGAAAATTCACTGTTCATAATAATACGTATCAAAGTCGCAACAGGTCCTTTTTGGTTTGTAATATTACGTATCAAAGCCTGAAAGGGTTCAGCCTGATTTTGCTCTTTAAAATCGATTTCGCTTCATAACGGTGATCTTGTATACTGTAGGCATGCACCACTGGAACACTTTCACCGATGTGTCACGGAAATAGTGTCCTCTGTGATACAGCTTTTTGCATTTTGAAAAAGCTCTTTCAATTTAATAATGGATTCCGTTTAATGGTGGATTTACTTATGGGCTCGTCTGAGTGGAATGGTCCCCTGGGTGGGTCACTGAGCATACATCATTGTTTGTGTGTTGCAGTGCCGGAGCCATTCTGTGGAGCCCTCATCATTGGCCAGGAGTCGATCACCTACCACAAGGGGGGTGATAACTACCTCGCCATAGCACCACCCATGATCAAGGTAATGTCAGTGAAGTTAATCATACATGCTGGTACTGTCTGTTCACAAGAGTTTTCTTTGAGGGAGTCGCTTGTATTATTTTATAAGGTAGAAATATGTGAAGATAGTTTTACAAAGTTCTGTTATTACTCTCTTCTTTGTCCCTCTAGTTTCACATGAGGCTGGTGTCAGGCCCTCGACGTGTGTTTACCTTCCACCATCACAGTCCCCAATTAATCTATTTTTCGCTTTCATTTTCCACTACCTTCCTAGCTGTGCCAAATTCCTCCACACAGGCCCCCCATCTCAAATGTGATCAGGTCTTGTACACATGATTCCGAGCACTCTTGAATCGCACTGTTATTGGCTATCCATTTCATGTGCCTAAATATCAGTAAAACGTTCAAGGTTGTCTGTTCCGTGGGGGAATCAGCTGGGATGGTGATTATTAACAAGTAGTTCATTGACTTGCTTTTCTTGACACCCATTACGTGGCAAATAGGATTATTTATAATAGGAATATTTTGTATACTTTTTCCAGGGTAAAAATTCAAATAGCAAACATGTTTATGGCTTATTAAACACAATTTAGCCAGCAGTGTATATTCAACATATGTATTCGTAAGAACGTCATGTTAATTAAAATAATAAAACAAGAAACTAACAACCTTCCTTTAATTTCTGGTTTTTGTGTTTATAAATTGAGTCATGAAACGGAGCCTGTGTTGTGGTGCTTGCAGCAAAGTACAGTGACGTGTTGTGGCAAAGTGGACGCCAACGGGTCGCGCTACCTGCTCGGAGACATGGCTGGACGACTGTTTATGTTACTGCTGGACAAAGTGGAGAAGATGGACGGGTCAGTGCAGGTCAAGGACCTCAAAGTGGAGCTCCTCGGGGAGGTAAGGGTTAATGTACTTGGTCCAGCAGTTTTGGCTTTCGTAGTTAGCTAGATCTGAACAATCGTTGGATTTGCATAATCTGATTAATTAACATTGTTTGTTACAACAAACATGTTGCATGTATTTATGTTTATTTTTGACATTTGTTTAGGCCACAACATTTTTCAATTTGACAAATCAATTTGTGTTTATTGTAATTGATATTTTGAAATGTTTTTTTTGTGATTGATTCTTGTGAAATGGTTTGACCAACAAACCATTTCAAATTGTTACTGATCTTGAATGTGTACGTAAGTGGTCAGTGGTGAATGAAGAAATCACTTATGTTGCGTTTCGAGTGTGTGTCATCAAGCTGCTGCTGTTTTGACTTTCCAGACGGCCATTGCAGAATGTATCACGTATCTTGACAATGGTGTCGTGTGTATTGGTTCACGGCTCGGTGATTCACAGCTTGTCAAAGTAAGTCAAATCTCTGTGTGTCTGACCATAGCTAGTTGCTTAAAAATAGTGCTTTAACCCTACAGGTGACCAATAGTAAAGTTCCACGGTGTACACACAATTTGGAGCTATTTGTAGGGGTGCTTTAAAAAAATCACAACTTCGTTAATGCTTATCGCAGAAATATGATTGAGCTATCATTTTGTTGGCAAAAAGATCCTTTATTATTATGCAGTGATAGTATTCGCATAACATCAGATAATCATGAAGATATAACTGTAAAGTTTATCCCAAATAAATGAGGGAAAAAAAAAATTTCACCCTACTACTAGCTAATTACTGAGTGGTTGTATATATCAATGTCCAGTTAGAGAAATGTAGCCATGTATATAAGCTAATGAGTACAGACAAAATTAGTCAAATATACTCGGAAGTTTTTTATATGAATTGTTTTAGGTAGACCCATGTAAAATTTATACTTTTCTTCATGAATGTCAGAACGAGGGTAAAGTAGAAATCCAAGTTTGCCCAGTTACAAAATAATTATTGAGCGGTTGTATGTTCATACAGTGTGACAAATGTAGCTGTACATTTCAGCTGCGAAATAATGAAGACTAAACATATAGAAATATATTCAGAACTTTTTATTTTATTGTATTTTTCATAGAAAGCTCAAATACAACTGATACAGCAATAGGCCTCGTAGACCTACTGTTGCGCACCGTGGCGCACCTGTCCGATAACATGACGTATCTATTATAAATTTCCTTACATATCAATAAAGAAAATAATACCTACAGTTCCTAATTACACATATATATATATATATGTCACAAGGTTATAGGACATGTATTTGAACTCTGAATGCATTGTATCCTTCGCTGGCGGACCGAGTAGGCCGGCCGAATCGGTCCAAGTCCGGGTGCGAGACAGCGATGTCCAGCGATGTTATTCGCCAGCAACTTGCATAATATCCACTTCAAAACAGCCCCCACAGTCTGTGTAACTGTTTGAACTAGTATAATAACTTGATCCACAAATACTGTTATGTATTTTGCTGATATATTGACGCGGACATTTGAAATAATTCAACTTATATCATTGAAGCGAGACAAAAGCATGGCAGACTTTCGTCGGGATGGAATGAAACCAGCGTCAACAAGAAGACGTTTTAGAGCCATGCGCTGATTGGCTGACCGTTGACGTAAATTTATTTGGATAGACCAATCGTTGGGCTTTCCATCGGTACCTCCATTTCCAGGTTTAGACCATATGAATGGGAATGTAAATTCCTGACGTAGACCGTAATAAAATCGGCCATATTTGGGCATCTGCTACTACGACATTTGAAAGCTTGGTTGTGATTAGCTATTACTGAATCATGACGCGATAAAACTCATTGATAAAAATGCCACAGGAAGAAGAATAATTTAGCTTTCCAATGATACTTCGCATTCCCCTGTCAGTTGCTAGAGATGGAAACGAAAATTTTGTAAAAAGAGTGATACTGAATCGGGCCGAAATTCGGCTGGGACCAGTTTTGCACTGATCGCGTGGGCCACCTGTAAGGGTTTAGCACTGTTTTAGTGCAGTGCCTGGATGATGTAGCGAAACAGGTTGGTGTGTGAATTTATTTATGCAGTGTTAGAAGAAAATCAGTTTTCCATCTTTAGAATGGCTGATCTGTATAAAAAAAATGTGATATAACACACTCATTGCTATTTTGCTTCTATGTGCCACGTCTGTCACAGGCAATGGACATTTTGCAAATTGGATATAAAGATAATAAGTTCCTATGAAATGGAAGAGCGAGATTCTGTGCAAAAAGTGCATACGATTTAACTATGCCTTTTTGTGAATGCCAATATTGTTGAAAATGTTAAAATGTCACCACAACAAAACAGATGACAGTTTCTAACTCCATCTTCTGGAAGAAAATGCATTTCAAGTACTATAATGACAGTGTGAACTACAAATTATTAAATTCACAGCTGGCGGAAAAACAATGTACAGAAAAAATAATTTACAGACATGCTCTCTGAATATTTACGAACAATGTTTTATTGATACACCCAATTTTTCATTTACATGTCTGCATGACAAAAACACAGGAGAACTGTTGGTACTCGTTCATCAGAAATACGAATAATTGGTGTCCAATTACATGGTAACAAAGACAAATTATTTTATAGAGGTGTCCGAAAACGTAAGGTAGACAAAATAAATAGTTTTGTTGATTTTTAGCAAGTCCAAAAACCTACTGTGTCCGAATACCCTCGGACATTATGGTAGTGCATTTTTGACCGAGTGTGTTTGTTGTAGTTGAACGTCGACCCTGACAGTAGTGGTTCCTACGTCCAAGTAATGGAAACTTTCACCAACCTCGGGCCCATTGTTGACATGTGCATCGTCGACCTAGAGAGACAAGGTCAAGGACAGGTGGGTTGACATTTTAATTTGTCATATAAGTGTCAACCGTGCAAGGTGTATGCTTGTAAAACTAAGATCTGCTGTTCACATGCCGTTTGACAATCACTGCCCATGTCACGTAATACGGTGGACCCTCGCTTTATGGTCACCTCAGTAATACAGCCACCTTACAATACAGCCACCTCACAATTGATGTCACCTCGCTTTACAGTAACCTCGCTAATACAGCTACCTCACAATTGATGTCACCTCGCTTTACAGTAACCTCGCTAATACAGCTACCTCACAATTGATGTCAACTCTCTTTACAGTAACCTCGCTAATACAGCTACTTCACAATTGAGGTCACTTGCCCAGTCCTGAAGGTAGCCGTATTAGAGAGGTTCCACTGTGCCTAAAATACTTCTTTAAAATGCGTAGAACTATATGGAATCTGTTGTAAGCCTGCAAGACCGTCAGATTCCTTTCCGTGTGTCCCGGTACATCGTGTGTGGTGGTGTATTTCCAGCTGGTGACGTGCTCCGGAGCATTCAAGGAGGGCAGTCTGAGAGTGATCAGGAATGGCATTGGAATCCATGAACACGCTAGTATAGATCTACCAGGCATCAAAGGTCTGTAGCTCTTGTAGACCATCAAAATGTTGTTCTTTTACCACAGAACTTATAGAATCGTACTAATAATACTGTTGTTGTTGCATCGGTTTAAAGGGCGGTTTTTGCTCCTATTTGGTTTTTTGAGAGCCATCGGTGTTACTGCAGTGGATCATTATGGTTAGAGTCGCACTCTCAGTCAAGAGATTCTAGGTTCAAATCCTCTTGTCGCCGTTACAAATGGTAGGGTGAGTTCATTCACTCCACATTGCTCCAGTTCACTTAGCTGTATGAGTACCTGGCTATAGACAGTGGTGGATTTTTTTAATGAGTATTCGCACATTAATTGCAGTATGGCTGAATGCTTCCCAGAGAGGTCAAGATAGTGTTAAATTGAACAGGTCTCGCAGGGAGTGTGAAGTGTTTTGACCAGTCTTAAGGACTGGATACTGTGCTATATGAGAACCTTTGCCTTACCTTGACTGCAGGTTCTTGAGAGGTGTATGTGTTTGTAGGTGTGTGGCCGCTGCGGATCGGGTCAGACAAATACGACAACATGCTTGTGCTCTCCTTTGTGGGACAAACTCGGTGAGTTCCTATCTGGCTAACCACTTGACAAGTTGCACTGGTAACCCATGTCTCTCCTCTCTCTCCCCTTCATAGATCTCAATCTGTCTCCCTTACTCTCCTGGACAAAGTTTTTAAAGTATTGTTTTTATGGTCACGTTTACTTGTTCCTACGTTACTCTTACTTGCCCGCTCTCTCTCTCTCTCTCTCTCTCTCCCTCTCCCTCTCCCTCTCCCTCTCCCTCTTCATCTCTCATCATCCTACCTTGTAGTTCATACACTCATGGTCACTGATGTATTGTAACTAATCTATCTTTAACATTACATGTTTCCTTTCTGGTCTAATCCTACTCAGCTGCATTGTTTCCATTTGTCTCATGGTAGTCTAAGTTCACAGTGTGTTTGTTTTATGTTTACAGTGTGTTTCTTGTGTGTTCACATTGAGTTTATTGTGTGTTCACAATGTGTTTGTGTGTTCACAGTTTGTTGTCTGTTCATGGTGTGTTTCTTTTATGTTCACAGTGTGTTTCTTGTGTGTTCACAGTGTGTTGTATGTTCACAGTGTGTTTGTTTTGGTTGTTTGATTTGAGTTTATTGAGTACAATTATAAACATGATGAATATAAAACAACAATAACGACAGGTGTAATAATACCAGTGTTTCCCCTGGGTAAAGCATTGCAAGGGGGGTCCAGGGGCAAGCTCCCCAAGATTTGTTTTAAACTAGCTTTAAAATGGTGCATTCTGAGGTATGTTTTAACCTTTACTCTTGAATATAGAGGAGAAGATATAAAACAACAAGATACTGCTTGTAAATGTAGTAATCATGATTAATAAAAGTCAGTAATGATTGTTTCATCGTGTTGAGGTGTGGTTTCTACTTTACCACTGGTACTCAGTTGAGGTGTGGTTTCTACTTTACCACTGGTACTCAGTTGAGGTGTGGTTTCTACTTTACCACTTGTACTCAGTTGAGGTGTGGTATTACTTTACCACTGGTACTCAGTTGAGGTGTGGTATTACTTTACCACTGGTAATCAGTTGAGGTGTGGTATTACTTTACCACTGGTACTCAGTTGAGGTGTGGTTTCTACTTTACCACTGGTACTCAGTTGAGGTGTGGTTTCTACTTTACCACTTGTACTCAGTTGAGGTGTGGTATTACTTTACCACTGGTACTCAGTTGAGGTGTGGTATTACTTTACCACTGGTACTCAGTTGAGGTGTGGTATTACTTTACCACTGGTAATCAGTTGAGGTGTGGTATTACTTTACCACTGGTAATCAGTTGAGGTGTGGTATTACTTTACCACTGGTACTCAGTTGAGGTGTGGTTTCTACTTTACCACTTGTACTCAGTTGAGGTGTGGTATTACTTTACCACTGGTACTCAGTTGAGGTGTGGTATCACTTGACCACTGGTGCTCAGTTGAGGTGTGGTATTACTTTACCACTAGTACTCAGTTGAGGTGTGGTTTCTACTTTACCACTTGTACTCAGTTGAGGTGTGGTTTCTACTTTACCACTTGTACTCAGTTGAGGTGTGGTATTACTTTACCACTGGTACTCAGTTGAGGTGTGGTATTACTTTACCACTGGTAATCAGTTGAGGTGTGGTATTACTTTACCACTGGTACTCAGTTGAGGTGTGGTTTCTACTTTACCACTGGTACTCAGTTGAGGTGTGGTATTACTTTACCACTGGTACTCAGTTGAGGTGTGGTATTACTTTACCACTGGTAATCAGTTGAGGTGTGGTATTACTTTACCACTGGTACTCAGTTGAGGTGCGGTTTCTACTTTACCACTTGTACTCAGTTGAGGTGTGGTATTACTTGACCACTGGTACTCAGTTGAGGTGTGGTATCACTTGACCACTGGTGCTCAGTTGAGGTGTGGTATTACTTTACCACTGGTACTCAGTTGAGGTGTGGTATTACTTTACCACTAGTACTCAGTTGAGGTGTGGTTTCTACTTTACCACTTGTACTCAGTTGAGGTGTGGTTTCTACTTTACCACTTGTACTCAGTTGAGGTGTGGTATTACTTTACCACTGGTACTCAGTTGAGGTGTGGTATTACTTTACCACTGGTAATCAGTTGAGGTGTGGTATTACTTTACCACTGGTACTCAGTTGAGGTGTGGTATTACTTTACCATTGGTACTCAGTTGAGGTGTGGTATCACTTGACCACTGGTACTCAGTTGAGGTGTGGTATTACTACCACTGGTACTCAGTTGAGGTGTGGTATCACTTGACACTGGTACTCAGTTGAGGTGTGGTATTACTACCACTGGTACTCAGTTGAGGTGTGGTATCACTTGACCACTGGTACTCAGTTGAGGTGTGGTATCACTTGACCACTGGTACTCAGTTGAGGTGTGGTATTACTTTACCACTGGTACTCAGTTGAGGTGTGGTATCACTTGACCACTGGTACTCAGTTGAGGTGTGGTATTACTACCACTGGTACTCAGTTGAGGAGTGGTATTACTACCACTGGTACTCAGTTGAGGTGTGGTATTACTACCACTGGTACTCAGTTGAGGTGTGGTATTACTTTACCACTGGTACTCAGTTGAGGTGTGGTATTACTTTACCACTGGTACTCAGTTGAGGTGTGGTATTACTTTACCACTGGTACCCAGTTGAAGTGTGGTATTACTTTACCACTGGTACTCAGTTGAGGTGTGGTATTACTTTACCACTGGTACTCAGTTGAGGTGTGGTATTACTTTACCACTGGTACTCAGTTCAGGTGTGGTATTACTTTACCACTGGTACTCAGTTCAGGTGTGGTATTACTTTACCACTGGTACTCAGTTGAGGTGTGGTATTACTACCACTGGTACTCAGTTGAGGTGTGGTATCACTTGACCACTGGTACTCAGGTGAGGTGTGGTATCACTTGACCACTGGTACTCAGTTGAGGTGTGGTATTACTTTACCACTGGTACTCAGTTGAGGTGTGGTATCACTTGACAACTGGTACTCAGTTGAGGTGTGGTATTACTACCACTGGTACTCTGTTGAGGTGTGGTATTACTACCACTGGTACTCAGTTGAGGTGTGTTATTACTTTACCACTGGTACCCAGTTGAGGTGTGGTATTACTTTACCACTGGTACCCAGTTGAGGTGTGGTATTACTTTACCACTGGTACTCAGTTGAGGTGTGGTATTACTTTACCACTGGTACTCAGTTGAGGTGTGGCATTACTTTACCACTGGTACTCAGTTGAGGTGTGGTATTACTTTACCACTGGTACTCAGTTCAGGTGTGGTATTACTTTACCACTGGTACTCAGTTGAGGTGTGGTATTACTACCACTGGTACTCAGTTGAGGTGTGGCATTACTACCACTGGTACTCAGTTGAGGTGTGGTATCACTTGACCACTGGTACTCAGTTGAGGTGTGGTATTACTTTACCACTGGTATTCAGTTGAGGTGTGGTATCACTTTACCACTGGTACTCAGTTGAGGTGTGGTATCACTTGACCACTGGTGCTCAGTTGAGGTGTGGTATTACTACCACTGGTACTCAGTTGAGGTGTGGTATTACTTTACCACTGGTACTCAGTTGAGGTGTGGTATTACTTTACCACTGGTACTCAGTTCAGGTGTGGTATTACTTTACCACTGGTACTCAGTTCAGGTGTGGTATTACTTTACCACTGGTACTCAGTTCAGGTGTGGTATTACTACCACTGGTACTCAGTTCAGGTGTGTTATTACTACCACTGGTACTCAGTTGAGGTGTGGTATTACTTTACCACTGATACTCAGTTGAGGTGTGGTATTACTTTACCACTGGTACTCAGTTGAGGTGTGGTATTACTACCACTGGTACTCAGTTGAGGTGTGGTATCACTTCACCACTGGTACTCAGTTGAAGTGTGGTATTACTACCACTGGTACTCAGTTGAGGTGTGGTATTACTACCACTGGTACTCTGTTGAGGTGTGGTATTACTACCACTGGTACTCAGTTGAGGTGTGGTATTACTTTACCACTGGTACTCAGTTGAGGTGTGGTATTACTTTACCACTGGTACTCAGTTGAGGTGTGTTATTACTTTACCACTGGTACCCAGTTGAGGTGTGGTATTACTTTACCACTGGTACCCAGTTGAGGTGTGGTATTACTTTACCACTGGTACTCAGTTGAGGTGTGGTATTACTTTACCACTGGTACTCAGTTGAGGTGTGGTATTACTTTACCACTGGTACTCAGTTGAGGTGTGGTATTACTTTACCACTGGTACTCAGTTCAGGTGTGGTATTACTTTACCACTGGTACTCAGTTGAGGTGTGGTATTACTACCACTGGTACTCAGTTGAGGTGTGGTATTACTACCACTGGTACTCAGTTGAGGTGTGGTATCACTTGACCACTGGTACTCAGTTGAGGTGTGGTATTACTTTACCACTGGTATTCAGTTGAGGTGTGGTATCACTTTACCACTGGTACTCAGTTGAGGTGTGGTATCACTTTACCACTGGTACTCAGTTGAGGTGTGGTATCACTTGACCACTGGTGCTCAGTTGAGGTGTGGTATCACTTTACCACTGGTACTCAGTTGAGGTGTGGTATCACTTGACCACTGGTGCTCAGTTGAGGTGTGGTATTACTACCACTGGTACTCAGTTGAGGTGTGGTATTACTTTACCACTGGTACTCAGTTGAGGTGTGGTATTACTTTACCACTGGTACTCAGTTCAGGTGTGGTATTACTTTACCACTGGTACTCAGTTCAGGTGTGGTATTACTTTACCACTGGTACTCAGTTCAGGTGTGGTATTACTACCACTGGTACTCAGTTCAGGTGTGTTATTACTACCACTGGTACTCAGTTGAGGTGTGGTATTACTTTACCACTGATACTCAGTTGAGGTGTGGTATTACTTTACCACTGGTACTCAGTTGAGGTGTGGTATTACTACCACTGGTACTCAGTTGAGGTGTGGTATCACTTCACCACTGGTACTCAGTTGAAGTGTGGTATTACTACCACTGGTACTCAGTTGAGTTGTGGTATTACTTTGCCACTGGTACTCAGTTGAGGTGTGGTTTCTACTTTACCACTGGTACTCAGTTGAGGTGTGGTTTCTACTTTACCACTTGTACTCAGTTGAGGTGTGGTATTACTTTACCACTGGTACTCAGTTGAGGTGTGGTATTACTTTACCACTGGTACTCAGTTCAGGTGTGGTATTACTTTACCACTGGTACTCAGTTCAGGTGTGGTATTACTACCACTGGTACTCAGTTCAGGTGTGTTATTACTACCACTGGTACTCAGTTGAGGTGTGGTATTACTTTACCACTGATACTCAGTTGAGGTGTGGTATTACTTTACCACTGGTACTCAGTTGAGGTGTGGTATTACTACCACTGGTACTCAGTTGAGGTGTGGTATCACTTCACCACTGGTACTCAGTTGAAGTGTGGTATTACTACCACTGGTACTCAGTTGAGGTGTGGTATTACTACCACTGGTACTCTGTTGAGGTGTGGTATTACTACCACTGGTACTCAGTTGAGGTGTGGTATTACTTTACCACTGGTACTCAGTTGAGGTGTGGTATTACTTTACCACTGGTACTCAGTTGAGGTGTGTTATTACTTTACCACTGGTACCCAGTTGAGGTGTGGTATTACTTTACCACTGGTACCCAGTTGAGGTGTGGTATTACTTTACCACTGGTACTCAGTTGAGGTGTGGTATTACTTTACCACTGGGTTGAGGTATGGTATTACTTTACCACTGGTACTCAGTTGAGGTGTGGTATTACTTTACCACTGGTACTCAGTTCAGGTGTGGTATTACTTTACCACTGGTACTCAGTTGAGGTGTGGTATTACTACCACTGGTACTCAGTTGAGGTGTGGTATTACTACCACTGGTACTCAGTTGAGGTGTGGTATCACTTGACCACTGGTACTCAGTTGAGGTGTGGTATTACTTTACCACTGGTATTCAGTTGAGGTGTGGTATCACTTTACCACTGGTACTCAGTTGAGGTGTGGTATCACTTACCACTGGTACTCTTTACCACTGGTACTCAGTTGAGGTGTGGTATCACTTGACCACTGGTGCTCAGTTGAGGTGTGGTATCACTTTACCACTGGTACTCAGTTGAGGTGTGGTATCACTTTACCACTGGTACTCAGTTGAGGTGTGGTATTACTTTACCACTGGTACTCAGTTGAGGTGTGGTATTACTTTACCACTGGTACTCAGTTGAGGTGTGGTATTACTTTACCACTGGTACTCAGTTGAGGTGTGGTATTACTTTACCACTGGTACTCAGTTCAGGTGTGGTATTACTTTACCACTGGTACTCAGTTCAGGTGTGGTATTACTTTACCACTGGTACTCAGTTCAGGTGTGGTATTACTACCACTGGTACTCAGTTCAGGTGTGTTATTACTACCACTGGTACTCAGTTGAGGTGTGGTATTACTTTACCACTGATACTCAGTTGAGGTGTGGTATTACTTTACCACTGGTACTCAGTTGAGGTGTGGTATTACTACCACTGGTACTCAGTTGAGGTGTGGTATCACTTCACCACTGGTACTCAGTTGAAGTGTGGTATTACTACCACTGGTACTCAGTTGAGTTGTGGTATTACTTTGCCACTGGTACTCAGTTGAGGTGTGGTATCACTTGACCACTGGTACTCAGTTGAGGTGTGGTATTACTACCACTGGTACTCAGTTGAGGTGTGGTATTACTTTACCACTGGTACTCAGTTGAGGTGTGGTATCACTTGACCACTGGTACTCAGTTGAGGTGTGGTTTCCACTTGACCACTGGTTCTTGGTTGTTGTGATGTTTTTCTTGCCCTAACCTTAGGCCTTGTTACCATGCTGACAGAGCCAGTATAAAAGTAAAAGGTAAGTTCTTATATAGCGCAGTATCCTGGCAGACCTGTTCAGTAGAACACCATCTCAACTTCTCTGGGAAGCATCCGGTGGTATCATCTGAAGACTCTCATCATCACCTTTAAATGATTATAATATCATAACATTATGGTAAATTGGTGGTTTATGTTCAAAAGATTATATTTTATTTGTTGCTAACATGCAATGCAAATAATTAAACAGTCATTTCTGGAATGTCACAAAAGCATGTTTCTATTAATCGCAAGAATGTTTCTCAAATTGTGCTTTTTTTATAAAACTGTATAAGTTGTTTAGTATATCCAATTTCTGTGCAAACATATCATTGTCTAACCCAAGTTATTGATAGCCCATTAGTATAGACGGTTTTGGGCAATAGGCATCTTTTATGAGATGTGAACTTCGGTGGTTTATATTCGTAAGTACTTCACTCAAATCAACTTTCCCAAAAGTTTGTTTGCACAATTTTGTCGGAATATGTATTATATATTTAGCACAAAGATATCTTACGAATCACATTACTTATTTTGCTATAAAAAAAAACGGCATAGACCTTTAGTTGAATAGACTTGTGGACACTTGTATCAAATCCAGATCCACCTAAATGTTGCCGTTATAACTTGAGTTTTGCCTAACTTTGGTACCTCAGTAAGATAATTCCATCATTCAACATTATCCTAGGCATATTTACCTTTAAGAATATTGTGTCTTACGCCCATTTGAAGCCCGGTTTGTATCAATATATGCTGTTATATCGCTCATTTTATGCGTGCTGTGCAGTGTAACGCACGTCCGCAGCGGCGCAGTGCAAATTGGGTTGCTATTTGCGCTTCAAAAAAGTCCGGATCCGATACAAGTGCCGACTAATGAATAGGATGCATGGTTTTTATTTGGGCTTCAAAAGAGCCCGAGTTCGACACAAGTTCCGACTAGTGACATAGTGCCATCAGCCTGCATGGTTTTACTCCCACCAGTGCACCACTGTCATAAACCAGAAATTCAACATCAGCTACACCAGCATTGTGATTTAATGTGGGCACATACTATAATAGTAAAATTTAGCGCAAAAGAAATCTTAGTTCAGCTACCGTTTTCTTTGTTTTTCTCCGAGTTCCACATGTCTCCCAAACGCAGATACTTATTTGGCGCCATGTTGCATGAATGTCTAGATTTCTAGTATGTCGAAACTCCGCAAGGTGTCACCATTGGAGACACCGGGGATCCCTCGGAAATATTCCGTGATTGGACAACTGACAAGTGATGTCATTCACATTGTCCAATGGAGTTAATTCCAAGAGGTCAATTCTAACCGACCCCCTAAGACGACTAAACAATGTTGCTACAAATCTGCGATTTTGTAGGAATATAAGTGACTTTGTGGTGTCATTTTGTGGTGGTTGCCAGCGCTGAATATATCGCGAAAGAACGAAAAAATGAGCGCACAAAATAGCTACGAGGCGGCAATTTCAGCATATTTTGGGCAAGGCAGCATAAACACCGGTGAGGCAGCCCACCTCGCTCGCCGTATACCAGGGGAAACACTGAATACTGAGGATAACACATAACAGCACACAAAAGTAGACTTAATTCCAATGTGGTCCTCAGAACTTCCAATGTGGTCCACAGCATGTGTTCACAATATGTTGTGTTTTCACAGTATGTATGTTTGCAGTGAGTTGCTTGTGTGTTCACAGTGTATGTTAACTCTGTAGTGTGTTCACAGTGTATGTTAACTCTGTTTGTAGTGTGTTCACAGTGTATGTTAACTCTGTTTGTAGTGTGTTCACGGTGTATGTTAACTCTGTAGTGTGTTCACGGTGTATGTTAACTGTGTTTGTAGTGTGTTCACAGTATATGTTAACTCTGTTTGTAGTGTGTTCACAGTGTATGTTAACTGTGTTTGTAGTGTGTGCACAGTGTGTTTGTGTGTGTTCGCAGTGTGCTACTGTTGAGTGGAGAAGAGGTGGAGGAGACAGAAGTAGACGGCTTTGATGGCAACCAGCAGACATTCTTCTGTGGCAATGTCGCATACAACCAGCTGCTCCAGGTAGACTACTAAGGAGGGATGTATGCATAAATGTATGCATGTGTTTTTTAGAGCCTAGTCTCACTTAACCAACTCTCGCCTGGCTGCGTGACGTTGCCATGAAGATAGTCTGGCTCAGAATCACGTTTTGACTGCCCACTTGTTGACAGCCATGAGAGCTGCCATCTAGTGAATATGCATGTGATTAAAAGGTACTAAACTACGGAAAAAAGTTTAATGTCGGTTTATTTTTGTGTGTGACATGTTTCAATATATAAGTTTAATGTTGAATAGTTCTTGTAGTATAGTATTATCTGATAAAAGTGTATCCTTATTTAATTTGTTATTTCACAGTTGGCCTGAGAGCCAAACATCGTCTCTATGCACACAATCTTATGAAGGTTGCATTCAGTTTTACATTGTCATTGCATATTAAACATATACAGTTTGGTTATTCATATTAACAAAAGTGAAATCCATAGTTTTGTAGTATCAACTACATGTATGTATGTACGTGTGTGACACTTGGTGACAGGTGACAGCAGTGGCCGTGCGTCTGGTCAGTGCGGATACCAAGAAGCTCCTGATGGAATGGAAGCCAGCATCTAATAAGAACATCAGCGTGGTCAGTAGCAATATGAAGCAGGTGGTGTGTGCAGCTGGCAGCAACATCTTCTACCTTGAGATACAGGTCGGCTCACTCAAGTCTATCAGGTACGTGGAGCGCAGTAGCGCAGTGACTAGAGTATCAGACTCTGAATCAAGAGAACTCGAATTCTGTGCTGCCGTTTCAAATCACTGGCAAGTTTGTTCGTTCTGCATTGCTCCAGTTCATTCAGCTCTATTAATGAGTACCTAGTTATAGACAGTGGTGGATGTGTGTGTACAAATAGTCTTTGTGCATTAATGGCAGCGTGGCTGATTTCTTCCCAGAGAAATCAAGATGGTGTTTGATTGAACAGATCCGCCAGGGAGTAAAGTGTAAACTGATTCGAGCAGTCCTAAGAACTGGATATTGCACTGTATAAGACCTTCCCTTTGATGACATCACTAAGGCTTACAGCCATTGTTGTTTATACTTTCTACATGTTTTGGTTGCGTGAGATCGGGTGCTTGCCTTCTCATATTGCTAGTGATGGTTTGTTGAGTAAAGAATATACATGTTTTGCTGATTAGTGTAATTCTCTCTCACTGTGTAATGTAATAAATCACTTTGTAAATGTATAATGTAAAAGTGTAGTAATATAACTCATCATGTAGACATTTAGTGTAGAAGTGATGTTATATCTCACCGTGTAGACGCGTAATGTAAAAGTGTAGTGATATAACTCATCATGTAGACATTTAGTGTAGAAGTGATGTTATATCTCACCGTGTAGATGCGTAATGTAAAAGTGTAGTGATATAACTCATCATGTAGACATTTAGTGTAGAAGTGATGTTATATCTCACCGTGTAGACGCGTAATGTAAAAGTGTAGTGATATAACTCATCATGTAGACATTTAGTGTAGAAGTGATGTTATATCTCACCGTGTAGACGCGTAATGTAAAAGTGTAGTGATATAACTCCTCATGTAGACATTTAGTGTAGAAGTGATGTTATATCTCACCGTGTAGACGCGTAATGTAAAAGTGTAGTGATATAACTCATCATGTAGACATTTAGTGTAGAAGTGATGTTATATCTCACTGTGTAGACGCGTAATGAAGAAAAGTAACAATGTTGTCAGAATTGTTAGTGTTAGCAGTGCAAACATTGTTATTTGCAATCATTGGGACTAGATTCTTCTAGAAGTCAACCGTTTTGGTCACAGTATCTCCCTCTGTTGGCAGCACTGTGACAATGGAGCACGAGGTAGCGTGTCTCGACGTGACACCCCTGGTGGACAGCGGGGGTAGCGGTGATGCTGACATGGCGCAGCTGTGTGTCGTTGGTCTGTGGACGGACATCTCAGCCCGGATACTGCGTCTACCCTCCCTTGAGAGCCTCCATGTCGAGATGCTAGGGGGCGGTATGTGTTGCGGTGTTATGTCGGTTGCTAAGGAACTTTTCCTGCGTTATTTATAATGCTGAGAGTTTCTACAAATTGTTGTTTGATTTGTGCAAGTTGTTTTGTTTATGATTTTAGTTCTATTAATATTTTCTTATTATTTCTTGGATTCTGCCATATAATTTTAAGCTAAAGCGATTATTTGTAAGTTTGTAGTGCATATGAAATCAGCAGTAAAGTGACTGATTCCGTCCAAGTCAATATATTTTATTCTACTTAACGGCTGATTCTGTTGTCTGTGATTCTGCTAAGTGGAGTCCAATAAAAAACATTGTATTGTAAACAGTTGTTTTATACATGGCTTTTTAGGAGACTACTTTGCATTATGGTCTATGACATTGACATTACAGAGATTATTCCACGGTCCATCCTGATGGCTACATTTGAAGGCACCCACTACTTGCTGTGTGCTCTCGGAGACGGCTCGCTCTTCTACTTCTGTCTCAACACACTCACTGGTAGGTCTAATATCACATTGGCATTCAGCAAAGAATACATTGTATCAGCAATAATGCTTAGCTAGCATCAGAAAGCAAATGATTAGAATAACTTTGAATACAGTTAGGCATGTGTTGGCATAGATACTCGATTGTTTTGGCGTACAGCAAAACAGTCGCGGGAATTTCTTTAGTACTAGGGAATAGGTGTATTGGCTGATTTCATTCAAATTAAGAACTTGTGTCAAGACTCATCTTGTGGACACCCACATATGGCGAGAAAAAAAGGGAAACAAACAAAAACCTTGACGTTGGTGTGACATACCTCTCATCCCTAATGAACAACTGACCCGTATGAAAACAGCTTGTCAGTGCTCTGAACCAGGCAACCAATTGTTGCTATCGATATAATATGTAATCTTAACCCATTAGGCCCCAGGATTTTATTAAAACATGCCCTCCTGTTCCCAGGATTTCTGGCAAATTTTGAGCGATTTTACCTCCTTGTGTTAAAAAATCTGTAGAAAAAAACTATTCAATATTGGCAATTACAAGTTGTGTTTATTTTGAAGAGTATTATTTTCTCCACATGCAAGTACACATAGAAATATAATTTAGTCATAAAATGTTGACACTTGATCACAATTTGCAAAGACAAATAGCAAATTTGTTTAAAAAAAATTAAAGTTATTCTACTTTGCGACTGACATTTGACAATGAACTCATGCTACTACCCTATGCAACCAAATGAAGAAAATGTAGCTACATGTGTTAGCCTTGCAACATTAAAAAAAAAAAAAAATTCAGACGGTTATTGTTCAAGTTACACCATATAGTGTCATGAAAAATATAGAAATAAAATGTTCGAGAAAACATGTTATACAGGCATGGATTGAATTATCTCTGCTAAAAGCCATGGTGCTCCCGGAAACACGGTCCAGACTTGCACAGGGATACCCTACACAGTGAGCACCCATACGAGGTTTCAACACAATGTTTCGATGGAGTGCGCCTGTTGCCTGGCATGCCTTCTTCCGCCCTACAAACAGGTCGTGTCCTTGAATCACATTCCTCTCGACAACTTGGGATACTTCGTGAACAGATCGCACGGCCACTCGCTTGCGGGAAGAGAAGTTATCGCACATCTGATGCATCACTGCCATCCTGAAGCTGAGGAGTGACCGCTCCACAACCTCGGCCACGACCTCGAACTTCTTCGCTGGATGTGCTGGAATCGGATGGTTCTGGGGTGTCAGAAGACTCATCCGAGCTTGACATGACAACGGGCTCCTGTAATAAAAGACACAAAGTCCAAACAAATTATAATTATGAAATGTGAACAATAGTATAACAAGATAATAAACACAATAGCTGGTTGCTAAGGTTACAAACCATCATCACATCAACAGAACAGAACAGCGACACACACTGATGCAAGCTGCCAGGTACACATGTACTCGACATCTGCCAGCTGCCAGAAGTTGTACACAGCAGACAAATGTATTATTATAAGTGAGTTATACATGTCACTAGATAGATGAAACAGGTCATATATCCATATTATATCAACATAATTATATAATATGAGTGTAAAAATAACACAAGTGGCGGAATTGATGTACATCAAACGAGCATAATCCAGCTCAGGCCATGCCAAAGGCTAAGCGAAGACAGCCTACTTTTAGTGACACGATGAAAGCAACAATTCTTACAGAAAAACTACTTACATGATCGTCGACTTCCACATCAGATCCACCTTCCATTTCCCCATCATCGCTGTCACTATCCCACATCATCTGGGCAACATCAGTTGCCGAAAACATGATGCTAGAAAGCAAAGTTGTAAGAACACACGCGAAGAAAACCGATGAAAATCAAGATTTCCAAAATGGCAACCCAAGCACGTGACAAGCTGGTGTTGTTGCAAAATGTATCCGCTAGGGTGTGGCAAAATTTGGTAGCGTTTAGTGCAGTAGGTAATTGCCAGGATTTGTTTGAATAGAAGGTCCTAAATGCAGCCGTTCCAGGACTCCACAGAGCGGCTGGCCGCGGCTGTTGCAGGATCTAATGGGTTAACTGGCAAACAGTGTGTTATACCATCATGAAAACTCACATAATCCTACCTTTTGAAACATGAACGGAGACAGAAACCACACTCACTTAATAAAAATCTTGCCACCATTTATCCAGGATGCCTTGCACTAACTGACCATTAACTGACCATGGCACCCTCTATTGCAGGCAGTCTGGGAGAGCGCAAGAAGGTGACCTTGGGCACGCAGCCTACAGTCTTGAAGACGTTCCGGTCACTGTCAACGACGAATGTGTTCGCCTGCTCCGATCGGCCAACTGTCATCTACTCCAGTAACCACAAACTCGTCTTCTCAAACGTCAACTTGAAGGAGGTCAACTACATGTGTCCACTACACTCGGAAGGCTACCCAAACAGGTTACTCGTCCATTCCCACTTTGTTTCTGTTGCTGCTCATTTCGTTCAAATCTGTGTCGGTTGGCATCTTTAATAAGGATCCCACCAAGACAGACAATTTGCTAAACAAAATTCAGCAGCAATTGCTACCAAATTGCAGATTGTTACCTTAATGCAACTAAACTCTGAAGTTAATCCGAGTCAAAATTGTTAGCCCATTCTATAAAAAGAATTGGTGGCAGCGTTGTTGTTGTTAACACAATGTAATATGAGAATTTCTCAATGATGGTGAATTTAATAACATTTTATAAAAGCCAGTAACTACTTGGAATGTGTCTTGGGTGGACATTTAATGTGGTTGCTACATTTTATAGAGCAGGTACTCCTATTTTCCGGAAGTTGTCTTTGACTCTGCGTCTACAATGTGATATCTGTGTTACAGTCTGGCATTGTCGAATGACAGTTCGTTGACTATTGGCACCATTGATGAGATCCAGAAGTTACACATTCGGACGGTTCCTCTTGGAGAAACACCCCGGTAGGTGAACACTCGCTCTGTCAGTGTCGTACTGGTAAATGTTGACATAGAAACAGTTTACAGTTAACATGTAATATGGTATTGCTACTGGTTCACATGGTTGAGTTGAGTGAATATCTAGCCGGTCTGTTACAAAGGAGTTTGGTAGAAACTGCTGTTCTGACATTAAACTGCTTTTCTATATAAAATATTAAGATTTGTTTTTTTCTGATTGCAGTGTTATCAATGTTACAAGGAATATACTTATTGGTAAATGTTATGATAATGGATGGCATGTATACCATATTTGTGTTTTTCGTGGGATTTCAGAAAAAAATTTCTGATACTCATTGTGGTAACCAAGGTAATTCAGTTCTATAAGCATGGTAACAGTGTGATAACCAGGGTAACTGAATGCAGTAACCATAATAACTGAATGTGATAAACACGGTAACCAAGTATGGTAACCAGGGTACAGAACATGATAACTACGGTAACCATGGTAACTGGTGTAACCATGGTAACTGAGTGCAGTGACCAGGGTAACAGTGTGGTAACCATGGTAACTGAGTGTGGTAACCACAGTAACTGAGTGCAGTATCTATGGTCACTGAGTGCAGCACCCAGCAAAACTAAATGCTGTAACCAGGATCACTGAGTGTATTAACCAGGATCACTGAGTGCAGTAACCAGGATCACTGAGTGCAGTAACCAGGATCACCGAGTGTGGTAACCAGGATCACTGAGTGCGGTAACCACATGTTTCAGACGAATCTCCTACCAGGAGACGTCGCAGACCTTTGGCGTGATCAGCATGCGCATGGACGTGCAGGACAGCAATGGGCGGGCGTCGCCGGCACGCATCAGTGCAAGCACGCAGGCCCAGAATGTCTCCTCCAGCAACAGCACAGCGAAGATGCTTCCTAACTCCAGCACTACACTCATAGAACCTATCTTTGGAGACGAGGTCGAAGTTCACTCACTCCTCGTGCTCGATCAACATACTTTCGAAGGTACTTGCATCTGTTTGAACCGACTGGAATACTATTTGTATAATGTTATGGGTTCTCAAAATTTTATTATGTACATTCTGAAATGATTGCTGCTCTAAAGTTTATTCTTCTGTTCTACACACTTTACTGTCTCGGTATAATGATCATTGGCACAATTGATCTGTGTATGTATGTTGGAATGATTGCCCCTCTGAGTCCCTGTCTCCTCTCCCTTCAGTGCTCCATGCCCACCAGCTTATGCCAAATGAATTTGCAACGAGTCTGATTTCGGCTAAGTTGGGTGATGACCCAAACACGTACTACATCGTGGGCACAGCGATGGTCTACCCAGAAGAGGCTGAACCAAAGCTGGGCCGAATTGTTATATTCCTCTACGTGGACGGTACGTTTGGTCAAACATTCATGCGCAGTTTGATGTATGAGCAAATATTTTGTGAGTTTTTCATTCTGCATTGTCTACCTCTGAAGAAACTTGATCTTCATTTCTGAATAGTTTGATCATGTCACGTGACTTACCAGCAGACCGGCTTTGTTAGGGGTGTGTCATGGTTAGCATCATCGTGTTACATTTCTATTGAAACAAACCACCTTGATTTACCTGTGTGTTGTGCAGGTAAACTATCCCAGGTAGCAGAGAAGGAGATCAAAGGTGCTGCATACACTCTAGTCGAGTTCAATGGCAAACTTCTAGCCAGCATTAACAGTACAGTAAGTGGCACTTTTGTGTAAAATATATTCCGCCCCGCAAGTTACAGCCAGCAAGCCAGTGGTGCTATATTTATAGGTGGACAGAAATTAGTCACATTTAAAATAGTATTATTTTGATTAATTGTTAACATTTACCTGTTCAGACAGTGTACTAATTCTCAGACCCCATTTCCTCCCTGCTGAATTAATACTTTAAAATATAGATAATTGTCCAGACTGAATGTCATGTAGTCAGTTGTCCAGACTGAATGTCATGTAGTCAGTTGTCCAGACTGAAAATCATGTAGTCAGTTGTCAAGACTGAAAGTCATGTAGTCAGTTGTCCAGACTGAAAGTCATGTAGTCAGTTGTCCAGACTGAAAGTCATGTAGTCAGTTGCCCAGAGTGAACGTCAACAGTGTTATGACTGTACATACACAGGATCTATATTAACAATTGTCATTATCATGTTTAGACACATTTATATTTAATCACTGGTTATGCAGATCAGATGTGATCAACATTGATCCCCCTTCTGTTCGTTCTATACAAGTTTAAATAGACATTTAGTTCTGGCAGCCATTTAAGCCAGTGCTGCCATCTAGTGGCTTGATAAGTGTCATGTGACCCAGGTGCGCCTGTTTGAGTGGACGGCGGAGAAGGAATTGAGAGTGGAGTGTAGTTACTTCAACAGTATCATCGCCCTCTACCTCAAGACGAAGGGAGATTTCATCCTTGTAGGAGACCTCATGAGGTCCATCACCCTCCTCGCATACAAGGCAATGGAGGGCAGCTTCGAGGAGGTGAGGCTCCTGGAGATGGGTTTATAGTTGCACTCTGAGATTGTCCATCTTTTTAATATCAAATTCCTGTGAATGCCATAAACACTATATATATATATATATATCACTTCCCTCAGCTCCATGTAAACTTTGTTTCACAAAATTTGCAACTTTTAGAGAAAATGGTGCAAAAGACGAACGATTTTATTTATTTGCCATACTTATTATTATTTCTCTTGCGATACCTGGCAACCGGTAATTTTGTAAAAGCATAATTTATTAAATAACACCAAATGCCAGAGTGACCAGTATGGTAGCAAATATGATTCAATAAATAAATATTGTAGTTTTCAAATGTGTTGAATGTAATTTAAATGTATCCGATGTTTTACCATGGAGCTTTTATATTTTGACAAAGATCAATTAGCTGTTATGGTTGTCTTATAAAAAACAATCTTCTATTTACTTTGGTCAGTGTTGTAAGAACAGAGTGACAATAAGAATCTGTTGGGGACAGATTGCGAGGGACTTCAACCCTAACTGGATGACGGCCGTGGAGATCTTGGATGATGACACGTTTCTTGGGGCGGAGAACTCGTTTAACTTGTTCACATGCCAAAAGGACAGGTAAGAACACAGCTCAAATGATAGTTAAAGCCTAGGCCAAAAGGATACGTAAGATCCGATTAACAACCATTCATTCATACCAATAAAATTATGTTCCATCGATATGTAGTGTAGACATGAGAGTGTTTGTGTGAGGAGACTGTTGGGAGAGTCTTTGTGTGACGAGACACTGTTGGAAGAGTCTTTGTGTGAAGAGACTGTCGGGAGAGTCTTTGTGTGAGGAGACTGTCGGGAGAATCTTTATGTGAGGAGACTGTCGGGAGAGTCTTTGTGTGAGGAGACTGTTGGAAGAGTCTTTGTGTGAGGAGACTGTTGGAAGAGTCTTTGTGTGACGAGACTGTCGGGAGAGTCTTTGTGTGAGGAGACTGTCGGGAGAATCTTTATGTGAGGAGACTGTCGGGAGAGTCTTTGTGTGAGGAGACTGTGGGAAGAGTCTTTGTGTGAGGAGACTGTCGGAAGAGTCTTTGTGTGAGGAGACTGTTGGAAGAGTCTTTGTGTGAGGAGACTGTTGGAAGAGTCTTTGTGTGAGGAGACTGTTGGAAGAGTCTTTGTGTGCGGAGACTGTCGGAAGAGTCTTTGTGTGAGGAGACTGTTGGAAGAGTCTTTGTGTGAGGAGACTGTTGGAAGAGTCTTTGTGTGAGGAGACTGTTGGAAGAGTCTTTGTGTGAGGAGACTGTCGGGAGAGTCTTTGTGTGAGGAGACTGTTGGAAGAGTCTTTGTGTGAGGAGACTGTCGGAAGAGTCTGTGTGAGGAGACTGTCGAGAGAGTCTTTGTGTGAGGAGACTGTTGGGAGAGTCTGTGTGAGGAGACTGTCGGGAGAGTCTTTATGTGAGGAGACTGTTGGGAGAGTCTTTGTGTGAGGAGACTGTTGGGAGAGTCTTTGTGTGAGGAGACTGTCGGGAGAGTCTTTGTGTGAGGAGACTGTTGGGAGAGTCTTTATGTGAGGAGACTGTCGGGAGAGTCTTTGTGTGAGGAGACTGTCGGGAGAGTCTTTGTGTGAGGAGATTGTCGGGAGAGTCTGTGTGAGGAGACTGTCGGGAGAGTCTTTGTGTGAGGAGACTGTCGGGAGTCTTTGTGTGAGGAGACTGTTGGGAGAGTCTTTGTGTGAGGAGACTGTTGGGAGAGTCTTTGTGTGAGGAGACTGTCGGGAGTCTTTGTGTGAGGAGACTGTTGGGAGAGTCTTTATGTGAGGAGACTGTCGGGAGAGTCTTTGTGTGAGGAGACTGTCGGGAGAGTCTTTATGTGAGGAGACTGATGGGAGAGTCTTTGTGTGCGGAGACTGTCGGGAGAGTCTTTGTGTGAGGAGACTGTCGGGAGAGTCTTTATGTGAGGAGACTGTTGGGAGAGTCTTTATGTGAGGAGACTGTTGGAAGAGTCTTTGTGTGAGGAGACTGTCGGAAGAGTCTTTGTGTGAGGAGACTGTCGGAAGAGTCTTTGTGTGAGGAGACTGTCGGGAGAGTCTTTGTGTGAGGAGACTGTCGGGAGTCTTTGTGTGAGGAGACTGTTGGGAGAGTCTTTGTGTGAGGAGACTGTCAGGAGAGTCTTTGTGTGAGGAGACTGTTGGGAGAGTCTGTGTGAGGAGACTGTCAGGGGAGTCTTTGTGTGAGGAGACTGTCGGGAGAGTCTTTGTAATGTCTGTTTGTGCTTCAGCGCTGCAACAACAGACGAGGAGAGACAACACCTGCAAGAGGTCGGCCTCTACCACCTGGGCGAGTTCGTCAACGTCTTCAGACACGGTCAGTAGCGCTACACCAGTCGAAATCAGTCAAAATATTTCTTTCCAAACATAGATGAGCATACTGTGCTACATTTTGGCTAACCAAAATGAGTCCATTGACAAGTTGTGGCAGCCAGAATTTATCCCCAGATCTGGTTGCCTACTGAACCTTGATCTTGCTCTGGAAGATATTTGTCTTCCCGGGATTCTTGTTTCTTGTCATCATTAAGAAGACGCATGCACATTTGTTTACTTGACTCATTGTCTTTGGGTCAAGTCTGATCTTATGAACAGTGCTTTGTATTGGGTTTTGCATGATTTCTCAGCACCTTCGCATTACCTAGGACTTACTTTATATTTGATATTTTCTTAACTAGTGCATATTGTGCTTTCCTCAGTCTGCAGGCTAATAACTAAATTACAGCACCAGGGGCCGGTTTCATGGAGCATACTTAAAGTTACGCAATTACTTAGCGTCACATGTTTGCGTAAACTCCTATGTTCGCTTATATTAAAAAAATCATGTAATTTGCTAAGGCAATCATCTTAGCGTTAAGAACGTTCTTAGTCGCTTCATGAAACCGGCCCCTGGGGAGTACTTTTAGTTTGATATTTGGTGCCAAAATCTGTCAGCTGGATGCATTTTGACACCGAACCAAATGTCTCTTTTTAAAAAGGTGAAATGATAGCATGCCTCAAAATGTTGTCTTTGTTGAAGATGCCTAGAGATGTTAATGGTCAGGACTGTGAATAATGTGTCTTTATCCTGTCTGTCCTTGCTTAGGTTCCCTCGTCATGCAGCACTCCAGTGAGACAACAACCCCCACGCAAGGCTCTGTACTGTTTGGCACAGTCAATGGAGCAGTAGGTACGAACACACCATTTTCACGTCTCTATGAGCTTAGCCACTACCAGAAAACGGCCATAGGCCATATCTCTGAACGTATACTGAACATATCTTACCAAAATTTGGAGTACTGATTAGTTAAATGAATAGTATTTGATATGTGGAATATCGGCTCAGTTGCTTGTGTGTTACCATGACAATCAACATTTCTAGTGTGATAGAGGGGCATGCATCCTTGAAAATTATTCTGAGCTAACAACTGTATGTGTGATCATGTAGTTGTCAAGAATCATCAGCTAGAATACTCTTTTGTGCAATAACGTGGTTTTGGGCAAGGAAATCTGACTGCAAAGACTTTTGTGAGATGGGACTTTAGGTTTGAGCATTTTTCAAAGCATCTCGAAAAATGCTAATACCTGAACAACAGTCAGTGAAGTCAGATTTCCTTGCCCAAAACCACCTTATTGCACAAAGGAGTATTCTAGCTGATGATTCTTGACAACCGCATGATGACACTTGCAGTTGTTAGCTCAGAATAATTTTCAAGGATGTGAAACTCAGTCTCACTAGAAACATGATAATACACAAGCAAATGAGCCCATATTTCAAACATCATATACCATTCAATTATCTAACTAGTACACCAAATTTGTTTAAGATATGTTCAGTATTAATAGAGATATAGCATATTGATTATATGGCCGTTTTCGGGTAGTGGCTACCCTTAAGATAAAACACCTTTCTTAATGTTACCTGTAGATGTCATGTCAACTGTGTTTAATTATAATACATTCAAGTCAATACCTGGTGTAATATTAAGCAGTAAAGACCTGAGCACTGTTACACTGACAATCTTATGAGCCCGTAAACCTGATTTTGCTCTATAAAATGTATTTATCTCCTTAAAAATGATCTTGTGTACTGAAAAGTGTCGACAACAGAATGTGCCACTGGTGCACTTTCACCAGTGGGTCATGGAAATAGTGGCCCATGGCGTATGGATAATACTAATGATGGTACTGATAATAATAAATTGTATAAAACATAACACTGTGTTTGACTGCAAGAATAATTTGTAAGACCTCTTGTCTTTGTTCCTACACTTGTAGAGTCAAACTATATTCCCTATATATATTCCCTTATTCCCTAAGTATTTAGATGGGAAATCATGTCTGTGACACAGTCGTCTGTACCTGCCTGTTGTTGTAGGTCTCGTCACGCAGCTGCCACAGGAATTCTTCAACTTCCTGCTTGAAGTTCAGAACAAACTTGCCAAGATTATCAAGAGTGTGGGCAAGATAGACCACTCCTTGTATCCTTTGTGGCTCACCTTTGTTACATTCAGTGTTTGTTTATAAGGGCACTTTACATCTGGAAGTTAGTTTTATGAATTGAATCATATGCAGATGTTGCACTGTCATCTGGGATGAGGTAGGCCTTCATAGTAGTCCTTGATTTTGTTTGTTTTTCTGTCTGATTCCACATCACTGCTATTTTCACCATGTGTCCACCCTCCTCCCATCTCTCTCTTTCTCCACCCTATCCAAATCCTGTCATATCTCTTCACTTTATCTTCACACCTCAATCGAGGTGTTCCTCTTCTATCCTCCACTGAGTCTGACAGCATCTGATCTGTTCGGTTAGCCATTTGCTAGCAGATACAGTGAGGCAAATATCAACCAGTTTTTACAGTTTTTAAACAGTTGTTCCCCTTTACCTTAAATTCACTGTAGCTGGCGGTCATTTCACAATGAGCGGAAAACGGAGCCGGCAGCTGGCTTCATCGACGGTGACCTCATAGAGAGCTACCTTGACCTCAATCGAGACAAGATGCAAGACGTCGCTCAGGGTTTACAGGTAGGGTCAACTTGAGTAGTTTGGAAGGCATTTATGTGTTTATATAGACTGTTTAATAGTTATACGTCTATATATTGTGTGTATGTATTTGTATATAAAGTTTGTGTGCTGTTTATTATCAATCTCAAAAAGTTCTCTCGGAAGTGTTATACCAGTACTTGTAAAAAATAAACGTTTTAATGCAAACGTGACCTTTTGAGTTTGTTAATTCACGACGAAAATAGTAAAAGAATCTTCAGTAAATTGGTCTTATTGTTCCTCTAATTTTTATGTTTCTAATTCTTGTGCTATTGATTGTCTAATGATCAATAAGTTGAATCCTGTTTGTACTGGACAGTCCTATGGTCTGTGGCTATGTTACAATGCACTCTCCAACATCAAGACAGTGACTCAGTGGCAGTTTGTGTCGTAGATTGACGACGGAACTGGAATGAAACGAGAAGCAACGGTCGATGATTTGGTGAAGATCATTGAAGAACTGACAAGGATTCATTGACGAGAAAGAGTCACTTGTTGTGAATGACTTGGGATAAGATTGGGATTAGGGAGTGGAGAGAGGCCTGGCCCTAGGCCAGTGGAGAGAGGCTTGGCCCTAGGCCAGTCATCCATGGATTCCTCACAAAATCTGTGTCTGTGCAGGAGAGAAAGAGAGAGGGAGAAAATTGTGGTGCCTCGTGCGGAAATCTGCCACAAACTGACTATGGCCAGTGCTGCTACTGTTGTTGCAAGTGTTTCGTGTGCGTTGCTCATTCGCACTGAAACATCCATTTTGTTGGCGCGTTGAGATTGTCAAAATTAAATAGGAGCGAGAGTAAACATGGAGTGTGGTGCGTTGGAGGAAGACAGTTACAACTGTCTCAAAATTAGAATCACTTGTAAATACGGCGTTACCTGTAATTAAACTAGGACAGATGTCAAAGGTCATTACGCTGTGTGTGGTTGCAATACTGGTTGCTCCACCTAGTGCGAGTGTGGTTGTATCATGCAGCCAATGTTTTGTGCTAGCTTTCAGGTGTATTGTTGAGTGGTATGTTTAGAGGAATATACTAATGTACAGCCCATGTATAAAGTTGAAGGTGTTTGAGTGTTGTTTGTTTGTCAGTTACATTGTGGATCAACTGAGTTTTACCCACCCTTGAGAAATGTATAAAATAGTGAATCATATTAGTACAAGACACCTGGGTGTAGGACATAGTCATCATTTCTAGTCCAGTTAATACATGACGCTCATCATTTTGAAACTTGCGATATTCTGGAATATTTAACAATAATTACATTCTCGTTGACTGGTTAGTCTTATAAATGGACGACCATTCAACATAGCTGAGCAAAAAATAGACTATTTTGTTAGCCATGATCAAAATAAGCAACGAATAAGTCGGTTAACTCGATTTTAGGTGGATAAATTTGAATACAACATTTACTTAGTTAAATAGGCATGAGAATAACACTGTAATGTTGTACAGATAAATTTATCTACAGATAAATTTAAAATTTATTTGTTTCGGCTACTGCCGAGTTACCTGTCAATTTTGTGAATACCAAGTAGTTCATGTTTCTGTTTGTTTTGTTAAGAGAATCATGACTAAGTGTCATAGGTATGGAGTCTGAGAATGAAATAAATTTGAGTTATTAACCTGTAAACTTAATTATCTGTGGTGAATTCCGAATTGCAGCGCAAACATTTGGTTACGTTTCACAGGTGTCACGTGTGTATGAATTCGTAATCAGTTCCTGTTTACTTGAAAATCAGTAGCTCCTAGATGGCGCCACAACATTGGCCATTGTCGAGGCTGGTAAGTGGAAGCAAAGAAGCCTTTTTAGTTGTAGTTCTTGACATTTTTGCCCTGCGTACGACCCCCTTGAAACCTGAGACGGTCGGTCAGGGGTTGGTACGTGGTTTAATTAGGCAAGTAGCTCACTTTTAGAATGTCATTCGGGTACTTGTATCGAATCCGGACCCACCTCGATTTCGCCATCATACCTTGAGTTTTGTCTAACTTTAATACGTCAGTGCGTTAGTTCCATCATTCAACATTATCCCAGGCATATTTATTTACAAAAATATTTTGTCTTAGCGCACCTTTGAAGCCGAAATAGCGACCCGGTTTGTGCTAGTCTGCGCCGCTGCGGTAAATTGTGCGATATAGCAGCGTATGTTGATGCAAACTGGGGCGCTATTTACGCCTCACAAGTGCGCTAAGACACAATATATCGTAAATATGGCTGGTATGATGTTGAATGACGGAACTAACGCACTGAGGTATCAATTATTTTGGATTTTTCGGATTAGACACAAGTGCCGTTATTCGCGCGTCGATATCAGTAACATAGTCGTGAGTAATATCACTGCTATTTGCCATCGTTAGACGATAAACGTGTTCACAATAATCATTGCTTAACACAACATATCCTCCCTCTAACATGCTGCAATGTTAAACACTGACAGTGGCGTGACAACACATGTTTATAATACATGTCAACATAATTTAAACAAATCTGTTGATTCCCGCAAACCATTGCAGTTCCACACAGCGATGACGTTTATAAAGGCTCGTGTACATTTCCTCGCTGCTGTATCGTCACCGACACCGTAGGTGGACTACTGACCCCTAGGAGGACTAGTAACCAAGTTATCAACTGATATCGCAGAAACGTAAATTGTTGGCCGTGAACAAACAGAGACAATTTATCAACTTCAAACATGGTCTAAACGTATAATGACTCATAAACTTAGTAAGGTGTTTAAGAGAAAGTCGTCATTTGCCGTATAAAACATGAAAATTGGACCATATATAATCTAACAGTTCACGCGGATTCGAACCGAATACTTAGAAATCGCATAATCGGTAGTTCTTTGCCCTGGTGATGATTTTCGCGTCTCTGTTCATGATATCAAAGTAATCTTAATTTGTTCAGGTCTATTTGGTTCCTCAAAATTTAGGTGGTATAGGATTGTTACTACTGTATTAATGCATTCTTAAGCTAACACAGCACGTACAGTTTAAAAAAAAAAAAATGTAACACGTCCGTTAATTATATAATTTCTACGTTTATGGCAAGACCTCCCTACAGTCGACATCTATCATAAGGAGTCAAACTGTTCAGTTGTGAAAATTTCTTCAAAGACATCCACGTAAATTTCGGTCCAGATTATCGTGATGTTCAGCCAAGCTGTCGTATTGTTCACGTAAGTAAAATTCCCTCTGAGTACTTTCATTTATAAAGTGGTAGTAATCGTTAGTCTTTATTACTTATGTTGTCTACTTAACATTGTGACATGAAGAGTTGTTTCCACTGTTTTCTGCCCCGCTGAGGCCTCTGTACTTCTGAATCGTGTCTCTCAGGGTCGTGTTCGGGCGTTCTGTTCTCCGAGGCCTTGAGGGTTTCCAAAGCAGAACTTGGTTAGCATTTTTATCGTGGCGCATCAAATCTCCTGCCAGACGTAGACGAAGTTGCCTCATGATGGTGGAGATTCGTGGCAGATTGCCGTAAAATTCCTGGTGGGTGATGTGATCGTGCCAGGATACATTATAGACTTTGCGTAGTAGTCAGGTACAAGAGCTGTCAAGTATTTTCTCGAGAGTTTGTGTCAGTGTAGATTATTATTTATAAAAGATAAATGCACGTTGATAATATGCGGCATTTGAATCCGTATAATAGCCATCAACGCGGAAGTGATGTCGACATTTGTCAGTTTCCCGAAACTTCCTGGTTGTCGCCATCAATTTAGCATAGATTGGCCAGAATTGCACGCGTAGCTCAATACAACTTATGTTCTTCCTAGACGACAGGAAACTGAATGGGGCCAACAGGGAAGTTTTGCCTCGTCTTCCTGCAAGTGCGCCGAGTCATTTGACGGCGGACAGATGTCGTACATCACGACTAAAACACCAGCTTGTGGTCGAAGTGCATCTCCATAAAGAACAACAAGACCTGTTTTACTAGCCAGGCGCCGCCAAGGCACTTAGGGCTTCCCTGAAACCAGCTAATTGCGATCGTGCGTCTTCTTCGTATTGTCTTATCAGGTGACGAGTAACCCTTGCACCAGAAAACTAATCTTATCGGTCTCTGTTTGCAATCTGTAATCCGGTGGCGTGGAAAAGCATACAGATGTGCTGTCTCATTTTCGAAACAGCCCTCGTTTACAACCTTGTAGCAGTGCACGACTAAATTGCTGGATGATTATCTCTACTCGGATGAAACGTTATTTTATCTTACACAAATGAAGTGTCAAAATAAATACTAAGTTTTACTAAAGAAACCTGTCGTTTTGTACAACACAAACAACTATGGACGCAAACTCAAATAAATGATCCACTCCGCTATTTTGATGTCCGGATAAAGTTACAACTTTCCACAAACACCCTGAAAGCACAATTAATAGTAACAATAAACTTATATAGCGATAACTATCACGAAACAACTGAAAAGCTATCTTTTCATTGGGTTTTTGTATAGTGGTTTGTTGTCGTGGGCGTACGGACGTTAGGTGTGCATTATATATGGTGCATCATCTTAATCTGCTCACAGTGGCGAGTGGGACATGTCTGAACGGAAGGCAGTGTTAGACATTACACCCAGTGTGTAGGCAGTGCTACGCACTAACCATAGCGATATCACTAGTTCGCTTGTTTATTATAAATATACCTATCCAAGAACCACGTGACTGGTACATACTGCTTTATGTGTGAAACAAACAGTACATCACATTTTAATTGATCAGAATTATTGTTCCAATAAATGTTACATGGAATGACGAAATAGGCACCGTCGACAATCAACCAGTCATTTTATTTGTCATGGTAATCAATATACCGAACCGAACGTTGAAAATGACTGACAGTTGAAGACTGTGGAATCTGCAAGCCGGCCATCCATCCTAAAAACCAAGTTATGGGAAGGAGGAGGCGATATTTGCCAATTAAATGCTATGAGCAGCAAACTGAGTTTACTCTCCTCCCGACCATGGTTACCTAAAATACATTACAGCAATATGTCTGCACCTTAATTATTAACCATTATTAACCATCACTAAGTATTACTAATTTCACAATCCCATAAGCCGCGGCTTCGTCAACTTGAGCGCATTCGATGAAGTTCACAATTCTAGATCTGCAGATTAGTGGGAGCATGGGGTTCCGGGTGGAATTTTAGTCCACATCTTAAAGGCGCGGTAAAACGCGTCCATGCACGTCGACATCTTGCCTACAACTAGTTATTAAATAAGAACAATGCTCGTCACATGATGAGAGTCATGCACATTTTAGTGATCAACATGTCAAACCTTGGTTAAATTTATACCACACAATCAAGAAGATAAACAAATAAGTATATACACATTTACATTTGACGAGTGGGGACATTAACTACATAATTAGTATGTTAAACAATAATCATAAACTTTAAACGTCACAATAGCGTCATCGCAATTTGTATGAGCACAACATCATCTTACGTCGCTGCGCAGTTATGATGTCGTCACAGTTACGTATATATATTGGTATACGACAATTACATGTGTTCACAAAAATATAATAAGTTATGACTAGGCATCCTTCTGTCTCGCAAGACAATGCTTTGTGGTTGTCATATAATTCAGTGTTGTACTTCGCCTGGTGACACTGGTATGACTTAAGGCGGGCACGAAAAGTGGAGAAGATAAACGAGCAACACAACTGGCTGAAAAGACGACAAGAGTTATTCAATTGCATACCTAACTCTATACGTCTGCCCCAAGTGCGATAGATACTGCCATTCCAGAATGGGGCTTTTAACAATCAACCTCCAATGACCACGATCATTGGCAGCTGTCTCCCATATGTTAGTCCTACAGTGTTGATGCCCGCCATCTTCTGTCACGCTTGCAGGTGTCTGTAGCGGAGATATGGACGGCCATCAGAACGCGTTTCGGTGACACGTTCACGACACACGGTCTTTCTCTAAACGATCATCAATCATTCGATGAACTTGGCATATCCATCGTAAACGTTGCTGGTTTGCCAGTTTGTTGTTATATATATATATATATATATATACCTGGAACAGCACCAACAAGCGGATAAGGTGGGTCCTCACTATCACAGGGCTCGTACATTTTGACGGGTGTGGGTATTCGGAGTGGGTTCGTAAACACTGGGAATGTCCGAACCCCCGAAAGGCATTGGAGACATATACATGCTAAAAATTATGTGCATTATTCCATCGTACAGCTTTGGGTAATCATTGATAGCCATGTTGTTGGTTTGGTGAAAGCAGAGATGGGGTCGTGCGGAGGAGGTTTCGTTTTTTGGTAAGAGTTTCATAAAACGGTGGTTCGTCACTCCGGAAATGGACCTGGGGATACGCCACGTAGTCGGTTTGTACAAGTAGGGGTATGCCATACAGTGGACTTGTGTAAGAAAGAATACGCCACGTAGTGGACTTGTACACACACGGACACGCCATGTTGTGGATTTGTACAAACAAGGATGCGCCACATAGTGGATTGTTCACGCAGGGATACGCCAAGTGATGGACTTGTGCAAATAGGGATATGTCTTGTACAATCAAGAGAGAATACAGACTGAATACCGTCTGAAGATGTTACTGTCGGAACACGTGTTTGTTCGAGCACTTACCACATGAGTAAACACTTTCAACAACAAGAAATACCGTCCGCATTGACCGAGTTCCAAACGTCTGGTCGCAATAAACACATAACTCACGCTAACACGCCCACAGCCTAAAACTATGCGATAAGGCGTTAATTATAGATGTTGTGCGGTCGAGAAGTGTCACTGCGGATGCTTACTTGTCCGCGCTGTGATTGGCTGATCATGCCACTCCCTCTGAAGGGTTTTCCCCGGCTCAAGTTCCACGCAAACACGGCGTGTGTAAAGATTACGGAAATGTCTATAGTATCATGCTTCATGTGAATCGTTTGATCGTGTGTTCTGGTAATTTATAATGATAATCGTCCTCGATTTTTTGTTATCTTCCACAGTCGGCGTTGATAATAAAAGGACAAAGGCGTTTTGACATACTAAGTGTGGGGTACTATTGCCCCCTCCTCGAAGCCTGTGTGTGCAATGGGGCGGTCGGGCGGGAAGGCGGTCGTGCGTGCGTGCGTGCGTGCGTGCGTGCGTACGTGCGTGCGTGTGTATACGTACAAATCATGAACACAATAACACTTTTGTCATTTATTTGCATACCTAACTTTTTCCTTAAAAAATCTTGATTATGTAAATCCGGACGGTTGTCTGGGTACAGGTGCCAAGTAATATTGCATAAACAGTGGTAGATCTATTGTTTTTGCGACGATGTGACAGCGGTAGAAAACGATCTGACTGGAAAAGGAAACCGTTCCATGCCAAGGATAATGTTTCTATTTTAAGATATATTTACTGAATTTGGTGCATTCACTACTTGAAACGTAGCATAATTGGATTCGAAATGAGTAGTTATTTCTAAACCGTCAAATTCATAAGGTTTGTAGAGATTTAAAATCGGCAAAGAAGTATAGGGTCTAACGCGACATATTGGTGTAGCAGCAGATGTCGGCACCAACGTGGTAAAAATCTCACAGCAATAATCTTAGGTGTACATTCATGCAGATTAATTAAACGGGACGTATGTTAATTCGAAAGAAGGGTTTTTCTGTGTATGATAGTTGTGCAGCTTTGTTTCAGAAATGTCTACTCTTGCAGTAAAATGTAGCATTTATACCCTTCTGACACGCTCTCTTACTTCTGGGCACCTGGCTACTTGGAAGAACACTCTAGAGTCTAGGTCTTACTATAGTATACACTGTAATTACTTCTGGGCACCTAGCTACTTGGAAGAACACTCTAGAGTCTAGGCCTTACTATAGTATACACTGTAATTACTTCTGGGCACCTACTTGGAAGAACACTCTAGAGTCTAGGCCTTACTATAGAATACACTGTAATTACTTCTGGGCACCTGGCTAATTGGAAGAACACTCTAGAGTCTAGGTCTTACTATAGTATACACTGTAATTACTTCTGGGCACCTAGCTACTTGGAAGAACACTCTAGAGTCTAGGCCTTACTATAGTATACACTGTAATTACTTCTGGGCACCTAGCTACTTGGAAGAATACTCTAGAGTCTAGGCCTTACTATAGTATACACTGTAATTACTTCTGGGCACCTACTTGGAAGAACACTCTAAAGTCTAGGCCTTACTATAATATACACTGTAATTACTTATAGGCACCTACTTGGAAGAAAACTTTAGAGTGTAGGCCTTACTATAGTATACACTGTAATTACTTCTGGGCACCTGGCTACTTGGAAGAACATTCTAGAGTCTAGGCATTACTATAGTATACACTGTAATTACTTCTGGTCACCTGGCTACTTGGAAGAACATTCTAGATTCTAGGCCTTACTATAGTATACACTGTAATTACTTCTGGGCACCTACTTGGAAGAACATTCTAGAGTCTAGGCCTTACTATAGTATACGCTGTAATTACTTCTGGGCACCTACTTGGAAGAACACTCTAGAGTCTAGGCCTTACTATAGTATACACTGTAATTACTTCTGGGCACCTGGCTACTTGGAAGAACATTCTAGAGTCTAGGCCTTACTATAGTATAGACTGTAATTATTTAAGGGCACCTACTTGGAAGAACACTCTAGAGTGTAGGCCTTACTATAGTATATACTGTAATTACTTCTGGGTACCTGGCTACTTGGAAGAACATTCTAGAGTCTAGGCCTTACTATAGTATACACTGTAATTACTTCTGGGCACCTACTTCGAAGAACACTTTAGAGTCTAGGCCTTACTATAGTATACACTGTAATTACTTCTGGGCACCTGGCTACTTGGAAGAACATTCTAGAGTCTAGGCCTTACTATAGTATACACTGTAATTACTTCTGGGCACCTGGCTACTTGGAAGAACATTCTAGAGTCTAGGCCTTACTATAGTATACACTGTAATTACTTCTGGGCACCTACTTGGAAGAACACTAGAGTCTAGGCCTTACTATAGTATACACTGTAATTACTTCTGGGCACCTGGCTACTTGGAAGAACACTCTAGAGTCTAGGCCTTACTATAGTATACACTGTAATTACTTCTGGGCACCTAGCTACTTGGAAGAACACTCTAGAGTCTAGACCTTACTATAGTATACACTGTAATTACTTCTGGGCACCTAGCTACTTGGAAGAACATTCTAGAGTTTAAGACTTACTATAGTATACACTGTAATTACTTTTGGGCACCTACTTGGAAGAACACTCTAAAGTCTAGGCCTTACTATAATATACACTGTAATTACTTATAGGCACCTACTTGGAAGAACACTCTAGAGTGTAGGCCTTACTATAGTATACACTGTAATTACTTCTGGGCACCTACTTGGAAGAACATTCTAGAGTCTAGGCCTTACTATAGTATACACTGTAATTACTTCTGGGCACCTACTTGGAAGAACACTCTAAAGTCTAGGCCTTACTATAATATACACTGTAATTACTTATAGGCACCTACTTGGAAGAACACTCTAGAGTGTAGGCCTTACTATAGTATACACTGTAATTACTTCTGGGCACCTACTTGGAAGAACATTCTAGAGTCTAGGCCTTACTATAGTATACACTGTAATTACTTCTGGGCACCTACTTGGAAGAACACTCTAAAGTCTAGGCCTTACTATAATATACACTGTAATTACTTATAGGCACCTACTTGGAAGAACACTCTAGAGTGTAGGCCTTACTATAGTATACACTGTAATTACTTCTGGGCACATACTTGGAAGAACATTCTAGAGTCTAGGCCTTACTATAGTATACACTGTAATTACTTCTGGGCACCTACTTCGAAGAACACTTTAGAGTCTAGGCCTTACTATAGTATACACTGTAATTACTTCTGGGCACCTGGCTACTTGGAAGAACATTCTAGATTCTAGGCCTTACTATAGTATACACTGTAATTACTTCTGGGCACCTACTTGGAAGAACATTCTAGAGTCTAGGCCTTACTATAGTATACGCTGTAATTACTTCTGGGCACCTACTTGGAAGAACACTCTAGAGTCTAGGCCTTACTATAGTATACACTGTAATTACTTCTGGGCACCTGGCTACTTGGAAGAACATTCTAGAGTCTAGGCCTTACTATAGTATACACTGTAATTACTTCTGGGCACCTGGCTACTTGGAAGAACATTCTAGAATCTAGGCCTTACTATAGTATAGACTGTAATTATTTAAGGGCACCTACTTGGAAGAACACTCTAGAGTGTAGGCCTTACTACAGTATATACTGTAATTACTTCTGGGTACCTGGCTACTTGGAAGAACATTCTAGAGTCTAGGCCTTACTATAGTATACACTGTAATTACTTCTGGGCACCTGGCTACTTGGAAGAACATTCTAGAGTCTAGGCCTTACTATAGTATACACTGTAATTACTTCTGGGCACCTGGCTACTTGGAAGAACATTCTAGAGTCTAGGCCTTACTATAGTATACACTGTAATTACTTCTGGGCACCTACTTGGAAGAACACTCTAGAGTCTAGGCCTTACTATAGTACACACTGTAATTACTTCTGGGCACCTACTTGGAAGAACACTCTAGAGTCTAGGCCTTACTATAGTATACACTGTAATTACTTCTGGGCACCTAGCTACTTGGAAGAACATTCTAGAGTCTAGGTCTTACTATAGTATAGACTGTAATTACTTCTGGGCACCTACTTGGAAGAACACTCTAGAGTCTAGGCCTTACTATAGTATACACTGTAATTACTTCTGGGCACCTACTTGGAAGAACATTCTAGAGTCTAGGCCTTACTATAGTATACACTGTAATTACTTCTGGGCACCTACTTGGAAGAACACTTTAGAGTCTAGGCCTTACTATAGTATACACTGTAATTACTTCTGGGCACCTGGCTACTTGGAAGAACATTCTAGAGTCTAGGCCTTACTATAGTATACACTGTAATTACTTCTGGGCACCTGGCTACTTGGAAGAACATTCTAGAGTCTAGGCCTTACTATAGTATAGACTGTAATTATTTAAGGGCACCTACTTGGAAGAACACTCTAGAGTGTAGGCCTTACTATAGTATATACTGTAATTACTTCTGGGTACCTGGCTACTTGGAAGAACATTCTAGAGTCTAGGCCTTACTATAGTATACACTGTAATTACTTCTGGGCACCTGGCTACTTGGAAGAACATTCTAGAGTCTAGGCCTTACTATAGTATACACTGTAATTACTTCTGGGCACCTGGCTACTTGGAAGAACATTCTAGAGTCTAGGCCTTACTATAGTATAGACTGTAATTACTTCTGGGCACCTACTTGGAAGAACACTCTAGAGTCTAGGCCTTACTATAGTACACACTGTAATTACTTCTGGGCACCTGGCTACTTGGAAGAACATTCTAGAGTCTAGGCATTACTATAGTATACACTGTAGTTACTTCTGGGCACCTGGCTACTTGGAAGAACATTCTAGAATCTAGGCCTTACTATAGTATACACTGTAATTACTTCTGGGCACCTACTTGGAAGAACACTAGAGTCTAGGCCTTACTATAGTATAGACTGTAATTATTTAAGGGCACCTACTTGGAAGAACACTCTAGAGTCTAGGCCTTACTATAGTATACACTGTAATTATTTATGGGCACCTACTTGGAAGAACATTGTAGAGTCTAGGCCTCACTATAGTATACACTGTAATTAAGCCTTACTTGGGCTTCCAGTTTTGGCCAACGACGCGACCTCGGGCGGTCATGTCAACGTGTTCTACTCCAGTGCACAAAACAACTATTCGGATTTAGCATAGTGACATTTTGTTGCTCGTGTCGCTGGCCTGATGCAGAGTTTAGTAAAATCCTCAAATGTTATTTTCTGTAAAATTACAGTGTGCGATGGTCCCCATGGCTGAAGCCTTTTTGCGAACTCCATTTTGGAAATGACCGCCGCCCCCCCACACACACACACATTTAACCATGTTGTGGTTACGAACTCCACCGTAGCTAAGCCGTATGGACAGAGTTATCATGCATGTCCTCGAGGTGGTGACGTTGAAGGTTTCATGGGATGTAACTGGAAGTCTCAGGGGGTGCAGTTGGAAGTCTGGGGGGAGGGTTTAATAAATGTAAGTTCTTATAGAAGAAGATGGGAACAGGACATCAGCGACTGGTTGGAAGACGACATCGTGACAGCAGGGAGACGAACGGTAAACAGAGCAGCGTATCATGGGATCATCCGGGCAGCTACTGAACTGAAGAAGAAGTTCTTATATAGCGCAGTATGAGTGAACTGGAACAACGTAGAGTGAATGAACCTTGCCGAGGTTTGAATCGACAGCACAGGATTTGAATCACCTGGGTCCTCTCGATTCAGAGTCCGATGCTGTAGCCACTGAACTACCGCGCTCCACAGGGGTGCAGTTGGTGGTTTTTGGTGAGCGGCATTAGTGTAGATGTAAGTCTCTGTGATAAAACTTGGACACGTTTGATTCGCACCTAGGCTTTTACGATAAATATGAAACTCCTTTGCAACAAAAAGCCCGGCTACGGCCCAGTTCCCCGTCACATGTTGTTAAAAATATGCCCACGTTCTGCAAGCCAGAACCAGACATGTGACCATCTCGCTAGCACACCTGCATCTGTCCTAATCAGTGCCCATTTCTTATTTAATTATTTTTATGGATAGGCTTACAGATAGTTCCGTTTCAAAACTAATGACACTTCACTCGTTTACCATGAATTCGGAAGTAAAATAATGATGACTTGTTCCCATTCTGAGATACACATGCTTACCTTTCTTGAATTGGGTGGGCTTGTACTGTGAACGACCAACCCAGCACTCCCAGGGTGAAACATATACCCTCCGTGGTATACCTATTTAACTCGTGTCGACATCAACTGACTTCAATCAACCTTCCAATTTGGCGGAAAAGCCAACCCACGTAAGGGGTAACGACACTTTGTTCTCTAAATTTAGGCACCGCAATTATCCAGGTTCCCCGCTTCCCTGCCGAGGTCCCGTGCCCCTTGTAAGGTCGGTTGGGCGCGTGGGAACGTGGCGGCGTTAGAATTCGCCTTAAACGGCGCGGTAATTTCTCTGCATGTCCCCAGAGGGCGTTACTCTTTGACTCATAACACAACTTGTAACAAATGCGTATAAACACATTTGATTGCAAATACAAATGTACCTTTTTGTTCAACTGTAAATGTAAATGTAATTCTATGCAATTGCCTTTTTCCAGGTTCGCATTGAAATGCAAATGCTTTTGGGGTCGCATTCAAACGCAAATACAAATTTGGTTAGTTATGCATTAGTAAATACATTTGAATTAATTTCAAACGTTTACGGTAACTATTTTAGAGTAGTTTGTGTTTGTGACAAAAAATATTAAAACGACTATGCACGTTACATAATATGAGGATTATTATACACCAAGTTAAATGTGTAGGTCATGCGCAGAATATAGCAATTACATTTCAGATAATTGCATCTGCCTTTGCAGCATTTGAAAAATTAAGTGTCCGACTGTCGCAGTCAAATGCAACTGCTAATATTTATGGCACGCGTGCAATTGCACAGTAACTTTCACAACTGCATTTGAATGCGCATTCTAATACACATAATTCAAAGGTGCATCCAAGAGTATTTGCAGTTGTCAACAAGCCTACAAGCCTAAACAACAGCCCTTGTTACACAAAACAACGTTGGAATACCATAAAACGTCGACTTCTCTTGTTGATATTATGGCTCTACGTACAAAATTCGACCTAAAAATTAAGTCGTTGATAACCTGAAAAGCACCCAGCTACGGTTTCATTTGATTGACTTTCTTGGAAATTGGAAGAGCAGGAAATGTGTTTTTGCTTTGGAGAAGTCCACCCATGCCACGAGATTGTCTAACCCTATTTACTGTGCTCTCTTTTAAGGCGTTTTTACGCAACCTAACATACATCATATAAAATACTATCGTTAACATTACTGCCGCCATTCACTTGCGGCAAAAGCAGCGTTTCCTGACGCCATACAGAAATGTGTCCCACCGAATTCCATTCGACTATCACATTATGTGTTAACTCAGATTATCGGACCTCCTTTGTGTAATTCGTGAAAATGACATACCTCGTTTTACAGAAATGTACACCCAAACCTGACACCCCTGAGCCTCATTTCGACATTGCTTCAGAGACTCTATACATGTCGGGGCGTTCAGATTTCGGATTTATGACCACTGTTCCGATACGCGATCTGTCAGTTCTGTTTATTGCCATCAACTGAAAGTTACACACATTGATTAGTATAGATAACATGAAACTTCACTGCGTTAAAACATCTCACATAACACGCAGTCCACACATACCATTTTTTATGATGACGAATCGGATTAATACAATGGATGGTCTCTCCACATATTTCGATGACACGTGGTGTGTATTTTCTTAGCAACATCAGTTTCTTGAAGTGTAGCGTGAAGTTAACACGACCTTTTTGACAACGCCCCTTGAACTGTTTTTATGCGCCTGGGTTGTGATGGCAAATTGTTTATCTCCAAACTTAATCACTACACAACATTCCGTGACGTGTAAGAAGAGACGACACCATGAGCTAGCTCAGACAAGTGGAAGGAATTAAGTAAAACATTTATATAAAATAGAGATCAAAAGCTAGGACATTTCTGGAAACGGGGCGTGACAGTTTTGTTTCATGGCACGGTGGCCTGGTTTAGTCTCGTGGCATGATGACCTAGTTTCGTTTCGTTATACGGTAGTCTGGTTTGGTTTTGTCGGTGGCTTAGTTTCGTTTCGTGGCACGGTGACCAAGTTTTACTCTGCTGAACGGGGGTCTTGTTTCGCTTCGTAGCACGACGATCAAAATTTGCTTCGTTGCACGTTTATCTAGTATTGCTTCATTGCACGGTTATCTACTTTCGCTTCGTTGCACGGTGATGTAGTTTCGGATCGATGCAAGGTGGCGATGCAAAATAGAGGATATGTAACCAAATGTAGGCCCTAGATCGCCATTGAAACCTTAACTCCCAAAGTAGGTTACCTTTTTCAAGCACACATTCAAGACTAAACACGATCGAATTAGCGATAATATCTATAAACAATCCCACACATTTATTCGGGTTAGGTAACACGTAAGCAATTGTACATAAAGTTACGAGAAATGTACATAAATAGTCAGCCACTTTTATGTTTTCAAACATTGCCTTTCCGGCAAGGTTATTGCGACATGGGGTCTTATATATTCAGACGACGTTAACAAATTAGTGGCCGCAAACGCTGAATGACAAGTATTTTAATGAAGAATGTTCGACTTATTGTTCAGTGATAACCAGTGACACTACTGTTTCCTGCAATTGATTAATACTCATCCTCTGGGCGTTCGTTCTGGCACTCGAAAACCAACTACTGAATAGTGGTGGCTTCTTGGAAATTGCGTCATTTCAGCGTTGCGGTTACTCCCGACCGAGAGATGTTTAGCGGCGAGAAGTCAGTGCGAAGATGGAAAACCACAATGACATTGATTGATGAATCATTGGACCGCGCATGAGTTCAATTAATGCATCGCCAGCGGCGTCATACTGTCAGAGAAACATGCATCACCAGTAATGTGATACCGTCCGGTTACGCTGGAGTGTCAGTGAACTATGGCCTGGTTGTTCTTACACGATCCAAAACATATCTCAAAGGGGATTTCCTGAGCTAAAAATAAAACGAGGATGCGCATCATAAGCGCGTGCGCTGGCAATATTTCCGGTGGTTTCCAAGTGACCTTTCCGGTAGCAATTTACTCAAAAGTCGCACCCGTATCTGAAGCTTTGCATGATTAAGATATTATGGAGAACCGGAATGAATAACCGTGTATCACCATTTAAAACAATTAAACTGTAAACGAGTCTAAACCTTTCGTAGTTAACAAGTAGGTAACTAAAGTTGATGCAATAAATGGGTAGACAAGTTGTTTTCTCGTTTGTGGCTGAAGAACAACGGTGTGGATGTTTAACACAAACTTATAATATCCACTGAAATAACCAACATTGACATGGGTAAAGTAGAAGATTTACTAGTCTTCCACCCCTTGATCCATTGCGGGGTGGGATCCCTTCCATCCTCTCGACGACTTTTCCCCATCTGTTCCGATCTCCTGCAACGTTCTTCCATTCTCTGCTACACTTTTGATAGCTCTTCATATTGTCTTTCCACCCTGAAAGTAGCCCGTGTGGCAGGCAAATAAATCGTTAGAAATATCCGTTGGGAGATTGGTGGGGACGAAAGAAGCAATGGCTAAACAGTTCCACTAAGACAGTGTGTGTGGTTACTGTGAGGTGGTTACGATATTTATAGTACTTGTTTTGTAGTTTGTTGATAGCGAATTTCCGGCATAGTTTGAATGGGAGTGTGTTATGCAACAGTTAATAATAGCCCATGTCACCAGTGTGTTGTATTGAGTAAACAGAGCATATTACCTAGAGCTGGAGTAATGTTGCAACTGACCTTTTGGCGCATTTCCAGTAAAATGGGTCAACGTGAACTTTGAAAGCGTGTTTGACAAGCAAATTCGTTGTAACTTAAACAAAATATAATTCGATAAAATAATCATACAGTCACTTTTCTCGTGCCCTAACGGATAAACGGATTAGAAAGAAAACGAACAGTATATCGTCATTAACTAGTCATTGAGCGAGACGAGAAAATTAGACCAGTATTACCACGACTGAGAAGTTCGCTATTAAACCTTCCCTTTTGCGGTGAAGTGGTCTACCAGAAAGCCTTAATGTATAAGTCGGGGGGGTCACAGTCAACTTTAATGAAATTCTGCTGGATTGAAAAATCCACAAATATTTTAATGACAAATAAATGGACACATTTTAAAAAGGAAGTTTGATATTTACACAAATGCTTAAATTATGTCTGCACAAAGTCATCCGTGAAATTATGTAAGGGGTCAGAGATGAGGGCGATTAGCGGTTATATGAACTTTGGGTACGTTAGCAGGCCTATGTACCGTTCGACATTGTTGTGAAGTGCAATGCATCACTTATTAAGTACAACCTTCCCAAACTGAAGAAATGACACACAAAACATGTACTAATAGGGCCTAATGCTGCGTTCATGCAGAGCTTAAGCGGATTAACTAAGATAGTTAACTTCACGATAACGACAATGGCGTAGCTTGGAACAACTGTAGAAAGGACGCGTGGCGTTGCGAACAAATGTACGTCATAAACCGGTTTAGAGTTAAGTCTGTTAAGAATTTAGGTATGAACACGGAATTATACAACATTTTTAAGCAGGCGATGAGATCACATACGTGCTAAACACACTGACGCAATGCACTTATACCATGCTTTTTAGGGTTGAAATGTTTCTTTTCCGGAAGTAACATTATAGTTTTTGCTGTAAATGTCGTATCGGTAGCCGTAGCATCATCGTATATTAAACCAGATTACCATTCACAGCAACGAGTTCCAGATTACATGCGGACCAGAGAACCACGTTGACCTTTTGTGAGTCAGACAATGTTTGAAATACCGCCTGATCTTTCCATGTCAAACACATCCCGGTATTCTTCTAACTGCAATAATTCGCACTCTTGTACCTACTGCCAGACATGACATAAATCCTGCAAATGATTTGTTCCATTTAGTTTTCATATGCAATATATAGGCTGTATAAAAAGAGTCTACATCGTACTTCTATCAATGCAACTTTATGCTCACTGTAGTTCTTCTTCGGAGAAAACTGTATCTGAAGGTCAGTCATTGTCCGTGTGCTCATGAAATATCACGATAGAATCATGCGTTGGGACTTGAGAATGTGACAGACGACATTTCGCACAATTGACCGCGTTTTTGCGCGCGATTCTATTTCACCAGTAGACCACTATGCGGGTAATGGCGTGTGCGAAGGAATACTGTTAGACTATGTGGTTGTTTATGCACAGCGATGTTGTTAGAAACTTGGCGTCTCGACCTTTCGTCAACATTTCTGGAAAACAGTTCTTCGTGAACTACAGCTTGGTAAACAACATCGCATAAATTAGATTGCTTGCCGTCGGATGCGAAAACAACAAAATAGTCTAGGCGATTGTAAAAAGTGGAACAGACACCAGATCAAGTATCAAATCGACTGCGGGTGTTTTAGAAGAAAAAAAACTGTTGTGCTGCTGCAGATACTTTTTCTTCGACAATACCCGCGAGTTATTTACGGGGTTGATGCGACGAGATCTCGGCGACCATTCTGCCGTCGATATCCAATACCAATGTCACTTTTTACAGCGATCCGCTCCTTGGTTTTTCCAATGCGACGCAGCCGACAAATTGACGACCGCTCCCGCCCGCGCATTAACGCTGCTTGGGTAACAAACTATTGCTGACACTTTGACAGGAGGCTAGGGGGCAATTAGTGTATTTGCTGGTATGCCGTAGACTCATGTGGGTCGTCGTTGTTTAGAAAAATTACGTTCGTCGCGACTGTTTGTTTACAGTCAGGGGCGCTGCGAGAAGTCAATCTGTGTTTTAGTCAATGTTTCAAAGTACCCAGCAGGTTGTCGATATTATAATCGACTTGGGGGAAGTGCAGAAGGTTGTCACGTTGTTTTTGTAGGACACACAAAGTTGATTTATATGACTCCACCCACACCATCACACCGAATATCATGACTGCGTAAAACTTGGGTGTGGCAGAGTTGATTCTAATGGCGTAGTATGGCGTCATAGTTTGTCCAGTGACATTCTATCAGCAATGTATACTCATAATCTATAGGTTTTATAACAAAAGTATGTCTTCAGAGAGAATAAACCCACACATTGCACAACCACAAACTGCGCCTTCTACAGCTGAAACGACCATGGAGATGACAACGAATAAAAATTACAAAAAACGCGTCATCATAAAACGATGATTTAACACGACCCTAAAACGTTGTCGCATATGCGATGTATCTCTTGCATAATTCCACGCCTTTTACGTCATCATGAGAAAACTTGTGATGTTAATAGCTTGTATCTTATCTCGTACGACGGTCACACGTTTTAATACAGTCTCTAGGATCACAATGGTTACATTAAATCATTTGAGACGACCAAAACGCATTATATTAATGTCATGAGTTTGTCCCCAGATTATATTGTTCCCGAGTAACCAGACGACTTCGTATCCCAATTTAACAGGACGGGTTAGCAGATGTCCCAGAATATCACCATGTAGGCCGACTGGCGTAGGAACATGGTGAATATTGGTGGTCTGAGGCGCTCCAAAAACCTCAAATTGCACCCCCCAAGACTTGCCAAAAACCATATTGCGGGTCTTTAAAACTCTCCTTTGCACGACCCCTCATTCTTGCCAAAAATCCCTTGAGGCTAATAAAAAGCCACCTTGAGGCTCTAAATATTGGGGGCTAATCCTATCTCCAGCCCTCGCCACCTAAAATATTGGGGCTGAGCCCCTCCCCCGGATCCGACGTCTATGACACCTATGTAGAATGTGAGCATATAAAGTGTGCGCCAACCGAGCGGTAAAGTAGGCCTTACGTTTCACGTGTTCCGCGGCATATCTCGGATCTCCGAAAGGCTACGCCAAAGAGGCCGAGTGTTGTCACCCATTAGTTAGGAATACCATTTGCACTTCATGCCCAAATGTAGTAACAAGTTGCCAGTGGGGGCATGTCCCAACGTCTTCCCTATGCACAGTTCACTTGACTATGTCCTGTGATCACACAAGTGTCAGTGGGTCGTATGGTTGCAATCTAACTTCTGTGAACTCACCTTTGGTAGGGGAACGCGCATGTGCAGGCGCACGCACGCACGCACGCACGCAAGCACGCACGCTCACTCTCTCTCTCTCTCTCTCTCTCTCTCTCTCTCTCTCTCTCTCTCTCTCTCTCTCTCTCTCTCTCTCTCTCTCTCTCTCTCTCTCTCTCTCTCTCTCTCTCTCTCTCTCTCTCTCTCTCTCTCCATAAGATAACCCATCAAAGTGTTATTCTAATACAACACCTTGATGCAAATATGTGTAACCACAGCAGCACAAAGGTCTATTAAATTTAAATTATAATGTATAAACAATGATGTGAAGGCATTCAAATTTCTCACGTTGCTGTATTATTAATGATGAAATCAAAGCAAACGACAACAAGGATATAAGAAATTGGATACACACACGAAATAGCACGCTCGGCGAAACGGGTGGTCCTATTTCGAATATACATTATAGCGAGTGACAGATGGACAAGACATAGTTTGCAATGATACCGCAATTTCAGGCGAAATTAAAACCAGCTGGAGACATCGACATAAAAGTAGTGATTGTTCCCACGGAGTGATACAATCCCAGATCACGTAAACAATGTCGTTAAAGGCACAGGTCTTCGTGTTGTGTAAGCTCAGATACTTAGCCGTTGTGATGACCGTGTTTGACAATTGGGGTTGTCGAACACTAGGCAAATTTTGACGTGAGTAATTTCATTGAAACGATGAGACGTGATGAGGGTGACCGCGACGTGGCGGTTGCCCTCGTATTCACTCCCTCACCACTTAAGTTGACATCATTTCATAAACTTAGTTCTACGATCTACACAACTGCGACGTCATCTGCCACACCCAGTTGGCCTATTTTTCATCAATAATTATTGTCACCTCTAGGAATCACACCCGTGTTGACTTTAATGACCTGTGATTGTACTCAGCGAAGTGCGACTATGGCAGTTGTGATTTCTGTTAACTTTTATCGTTGCTGGATTGAATAAATGAAAACGTCATATATTGTATATGTATATATGTAACACATATGTAACACATACGTATATATGTAACACATATGTAACACATACGTATATATGTAACGCATATGTAACACATACGTATATATGTAACACATATGTAACACATACGTATATATGTAACACATATGTAACACATACGTATATATGTAACGCATATGTAACACATACGTATATATGTAACGCATATGTAACACATACGTATATATGTAACACATATGTAACACATACGTATATATGTAACGCATATGTAACACATACGTATATATGTAACACATATGTAACACATACGTATATATGTAACACATATGTAACACATACGTATATATGTAACGCATATGTAACACATACGTATATATGTAACACGTATGTAACACATACATTTATACGGTTCTTCCTCGATTCGGCATTCTTCGCTTGGGTCGTTTCGTGCTCGTTTTGTGAAACATGGAACCTATATAGTATTCACTGTGACAAGCTGGCTCCTTTGTAGAAATGTGTTACTAGTTTCTGCGAACACATCGAGAAATCTATTAAATTATTTTTGGCCGGATCCAGTCAAAATTACGCGAAAAAGTTTAAAATGCCCTGTACTGATAGCATAATGTTATCTACCGATTTTAACAATAGTATTCATTATTTTTTTAAACCGACTGTATATGTCATTCAGACTGGTCATACATCGCAATCAATGACTTAAACATCATTGAGCCTGATTCGCAATGGGCTAAATCAAATAAGGATGGATTTTTAAGGCGCGTGTATACAATATACGGCGCCCCTGAAACGGGTCAATTCTTAATATTCACCCTTACGTGTGGCATGCGTGGTATTTTACGCGGCACGTACATAACGTGATGGACGGACGTGTCTCGTTATAGGACTGCGCAGCGGTGATACTGGGAAATGAATGCGACGGGTATGAAAGTATGGGGGCCGGTGCTTCCGTAGAAAGGATGACGCCAGCCAAACCCAGTGACTCCTCCGTGTCAGGCTGTGGTGGATGTGATATGCTAGTGTCACCTGTGCTGTGACGTGTCGCGGAGCGTTATTGCGACACAGCCAGAGCGTCGAGCGCGGGGAGAAGGAAAGGTCGCGGATAGCGTGTAAATGCCGAGATCGAAGGAGTGGCTCTCGCCACGCCTGACCGCCTTCTGGCCGCGACATCAGTCGCCCGGGGGCGCCACGTGATTCGTTCTTCACTGCAACAATTGGACCCGTTTCAGTTTCAAGTCAATGCAAGTCCAAGTCAAGTCTCAAATCTGGACATCAATATCTAAGTCAATGACCTCCAAGTCAAGTCTCAAATCAATTACCTCCAAGTCAAGTCTCAAATCAATTACCTCCAAGTCAAGTCTCAAGTCCTGCAAGTCAAGTTAATGTCCAAGTCAAATACCTATAAAGTCCAACTTATGTCCCGAGTCAATGACCTGTAAGTCAAGTCAATGTCCAAGTCAAAGACCTGTAAAGTCCAACTTATGTCCCGAGTCAATGACCTTCAAGTCAAGTCTCAAGTCCTGCAAGTCAAGTCAATGTCCAAGTCAAAGACCTATAAAGTCCAACTTATGTCCCAAGTCAATGACCTCCAAGTCAAGTCTCAAGTCATCCAAGTCAAGTCAATGTCCAAGTCAAAGACCTATAAAGTCCAACTTATGTCCCGAGTCAATGACCTCCAAGTCAAGTCTCAAGTCCTCCAAGTCAAGTCAATGTCCAAGTCAAAGACCTATAAAGTCCAACTTATGTCCCGAGTCAATGACCTCCAAGTCAAGTCTCAAATCCTGCAAGTCAAGTCAATGTCCAAGTCAAAGACCTATAAAGTCCAACTTATGTCCCGAGTCAATGACCTCCAAGTCAAGTCTCAAGTCTTCCAAGTCAAGTCAATGTCCAAGTCAAAGACCTATAAAGTCCAACTTATGTCCCGAGTCAATGACCTGTAAGTCAAGTCAATGTCCAAGTCAAAGACCTATAAAGTCCAACTTATGTCCCGAGTCAATGACCTCCAAGTCAAGTCTCAAGTCCTCCAAGTCAAGTCAATGTCCAAGTCAAAGACCTATAAAGTCCTACTTATGTCCCGAGTCAATGACCTGCAAGTCAAGTCAATGTCCAAGTGAAAGACCTATAAAGTCCAACTAATGTCCCGAGTCAATGACCTCCAAGTCAAGTCAATGTCCAAGTCAAGTCTCAAGTCAAGTCAAGTCAGTGACGTTCAAGTCTCGTCTCAAGTCCTCCAAGTCAAGTCAATGACCTCCAAGTCAAGTCTCAAGTCCTCCAAGTCAAGTCAATGTCCAAGTCAAAGACCTATAAAGTCCAACTTATGTCCCGAGTCAATGACCTCCAAGTCAAGTCTCAAGTCCTCCAAGTCAAGTCAATGTCCAAGTCAAAGACCTATAAAGTCCAACTTATGTCCCGAGTCAATGACCTCCAAGTCAAGTCTCAAGTCCTCCAAGTCAAGTCAATGTCCAAGTCAAAGACCTATAAAGTCCAACTTATGTCCCGAGTCAATGACCTCCAAGTCAAGCCTCAAGTCCTCCAAGTCAAGTCAATGACGTTCAAGTCAAGTTACTATAAAGTTACGAACTTATTTTATAACATTTCACTTGTATGTATTCTACAGTATTTAACACAGAAGCTAATTTTATTTACTTAAATATGCACAATTTAATGCTCTTCGTGTATTCTTTATTTTGTTCACTTACTTATTTATCAGCAATTTAATATTCTTACTTTAACATTTATTTATATTATAGTTATTTATGTGCACTTCATTTTTTTTCTATGTACTGTACTATTTAGTCTCTATGGCAGGGGTCGGCAACCTGCTGCCCGTGGGCCAAATGCGGTCCGTGGAGTTATTTCATGCGGCCCGCGAACTAAAAGTGAGATTGTTCACATTGCGGCCCGCGGGGTGACAACAGTAGTTACAACTTCCATTTTAGGAAGACCCGCAGGACGATCCTTCAAGAAAGTGAGCGTTACCGTAAAGGCCTTGAACTACACTCGCGCTCGTGGCCTAAAACCACCGGCAGTTCCAATACCTTCAAGTTGAAATGACTGCGCAGTATTAAAACCTTCTCTTTTGGGAATAGCGTTAGCTGAGTAGATCACGAAGTGCTATGTTGCGACGCACATAAGCCCTATGAGCTGATATATTGGAATATGGGACGTTCATGGAAATGAAGGGTACAGAAATACCGGAACTAGAAGACCCAAATGGATTTGCGAGAACATCTCATCAGTTAGATTTTCCAGTTCGCCTCCCCTTCCGAGATCACCCTGCTACTGCGGGAGACACAACTGCAAAAACGCAAAGCTGTGTGTCTTTCCAATCGTAGGACTTGCGGAGTTGCCTTATTTTCCAACCAGTTCACGCGTAACTCGACGATGCGACGGATTGCATCTGGTCAAAAACCTCCTAGTCAAAGTAAAGTCTCGGGTCATTTTTGTTTGAATTCAAAGGTCAAGTCGCAAATCGCAATTCATGAAAATGGGCGACTCGAATGAGACTCGACTCAACAAGTCTGATTATTACGTCCGTGCGTGCGTGCGTGCATGTGTGCACGCGCGTGTGATTGGGTTTGATTGCGTGGGTTTTGTTGTACGTAGGTACTGTCATCAACCAACTTTTAACATGTTAACAGCTTTCTCTACCGTAAAAAATCATGGCAGTTTAAAAAATGCAGTATTGAAGGACGCCGCACTGTGAAGTGTTAACTAACTGGAATTGGCATTCATTCATTCATCATTGCAAATGTTTGACATGCAATACCAGGTATTATGACACAGACTCAGGCAATGACTATTCTCTGAAATATATCATCCTTTCCTCGTAGCCCGAGCGTTTACAGAGCTGTCACGTCGTTGAGTGACAACCGCGCGGCAAAACAGTAGGCCAACACAATAGGGTGTCATAGGAGCGGCATCCGATATTGAGGTCATGCTGACAGCCATTAGAGCTTGTACTACCGTTATAAACGGCTGTCACGTCTATGCTTGTATGCACTCGAGGTATTCTGTCGGGGGATATTTACCATAGTGTGTCAATATTGATCACTGGATTGCGCTATAAAAACATGTGCTGAGGAGACAGTGGGGGCGGACGGTGTATCTAGGAAAGAACCATATTGGGGAAAAATGCTCATAAGGGTTTACAAAACAGTCTTCTCGAGTTCAGTATCAATATGTCAGACATAGTATTCGAACAAACGTGAAGTTAAAGTGTCTGTGTTTGTACATTAAAAAGGTGCATTATCGACAAATATATATAAAACAAAAATACACGTTACTGCTAAAAACACTGCTGCTAGTCAATATAAAATACCGATTATCAAAAAATTACTATTATTAATGTGTATTTATGTAATCTTTGTCATGTGTTGTAAGCAGATAATTCATAGGGGTATATAAATATAAGAATTTTCACTTCAGTATACCCCTTTTTTCTGACACAATTATTTCTTGATATATCACACTTTGTGCATTGTTCTTATGTTGGAAAAATAAACACAATTATTACTATTATAAGGGGTGTAGCTGCTCTACAAGGAGACACAACACTATTATTACTATTATAAGGGGTGTAGCTGCTCTACAAGGAGACACAACACAATTATTACTATTATAAGGGGTGTAGCTGCTCTACAAGGAGACACAACACAATTAATACTATTATAAGGGGTGTAGCTGCTCTAAAAGGAGACACAACACTATTATTCAGCCTTCTCTGTTCCCACAGTATAATACACTAACTTTCCAGCAGAATAATCGTTTACGTAACAGCATATGGAGTGACCGAAATATATAATAGCCTAACGTTTACTGGGTGATTGTGTAATATTCATTGGGTAACAAGCATTATGATTTGTGATAATGGCTTCAGATTGACACCGCTCCTTCGTTATCTGGCTACATTCTGTGTCACTGCCACAAACCACACATTTACTGCGCCATTTAATACAACCGATTACGTTTGTACGAGTCTATTGTGACCTATTAAAACGCTCCTGCCGGATGATAGAAATGTGCGACCGCAAACAGGGAAATCCCCTTGCGATCGTGCACTCGAGACCGCCCAATCAGAACGTAGGCAGAGTTTCGTCACCGGACTTGGCGCTACCAAATATGGCAAATAGGTCACACGATAGCGATCAGGAGAAGGCGACAGTCGAGTCGACCTTCGTTAAAGCAATTCTAGATTTCGCAATGCCTAGTTGCTACATCAGTACGATTCTATTGAGGCAACTATAGAACATTTGACCGCAAAGCACACGTATCATAGCTGCAGGACAAAGAAAGGGAGCTTTTGTTATTAACAATGACTAAATTAGGGGCAGGCTTGTTATAACAGCTAATTATTATACCAATTCAATGGATTGTTTTGATATCTGCGTGGAGAGCAGGTTTACTCTAATTCCAGTACCCGTGTAAAAGCAAAGTGAAAGCTGTTAACACAACACAATATTAATTATGTAACAAATGATTAACAGTATTACTTAATAAGGTTTTTTGGTAACTCGCTAATCGAACCGATTTAGAAAGACAATAATTAGAAGTTTAACGTTTTATGCGTATAGTCATGCTATATAATGCCATCTGTCACATATATCGGAGACAACCTCCCACATCCCGTGATTTTATGGCGAAGTATAACAGAGATCTCCCATCTCTGTTCTGTTTTGGGGACACGCCCCCATAGACGTCGTAAATACATCGGTCAACTCTTCGGGCCGCCCGGCATCCAGCCCCTGTCGTGCCGCTGGTCCTGTCTGGGCTGTTATTTTCTGAAAAAGAATAGATCATTTTAGGATTGCATGTTCATTGGGTATTTATTAAGCCTACTAACTACTAGCACCATCGAAACACAGCAGGTTGCGTTCATCATCAAACACTGGGTGACTACAGTAACTGGCCCATAGCATAGCAACATAAACAAAAACAATATTACAATATAATATTATGTGTTTTACTTGCAAGTCTGATATGCTTGCAGATATGCTTCTCCCAGCGTCCCGCTCTCTTGCCCCGTTTTTCATATTGCTGGTAAAATAGCCTATCAGTTGTCTTCGAGTGTAGCTGGCACAGCTTTCGAGTTGCACAGTAATTGATCTTTCGACAGAAGCTTCAGCGCGTTCGGTGGTGAGTGGGTCGGGTCACCGTGTTTCGATTCCTCCTTTCTTGCAAGGTGCACCGGTTCATCGATAAACTCCTCTCTTGCCGAGTTTTGAAGATCCTCGCTATTGCCGTTACTGAGCTCGCCATCTCCCGCCGACACTTCATAGTCTCCAACTTCAAGCCGCGCTCGTTCCAGCTCCTGGCTCAACAAATTCCCTACGCCGTTTTACGGTATATAGCAGCTACTTTGCCTAATCCGTATATCATTATTACGTTCTAACTCCCAGTCGGAATGGCGTCCGCAGCAGTTCTCGCCACAAGAATACACACACGATAATGTCTGCATGAAAAAAGTTATTTTTAACCCAGGATTTACATATCGGTGGGTTTCCAAACGGGTATCCATCCTGTTTATTGCAGGCCAGTATCATTGCTGCTTTGTTATGGGGTGCGTTTTGATGGAAAGCAGTTTCTTGAATTCATGTCAAGTGTCATAAAAGTTTTAGCCGGAGCCTCAGCTTCTGTCTATCGGACTAACATCGAACGACTGGTGGCGGTGGGGGATGCTGTTGGAGATTTTTTGTGGTGACGTTCCGCCCGTAGGACCCCGACGTACGGGCCTGCATGTTTCTATGGATCATACAAGAGTGCAGGATTTCGTTACGCCCCTGACCTACGTATTGTTTCGGACATACACCCTCTGGGCTCTTCAAAAAAGCGCTATGCCTGAATGAACGTTTTTAAAATAGAAAAAATATGGGTAGGAATTAGCTATTGAATTTAAAACCGATCAATACCAAACTAAGTTAGGGAAATGTGGTCTACAGTTGCAAACGAGTTAAATAATGTTTGTCTAGACAGACACATGAGGGTTGCTTTCGACGAATGTACGGTCTCGAGCTTTGATCGTGGGCCCTGCCCTCTGGCCCGCTGATGCCGGGTAGAATACCGAGTAGATGCCGGGTATGCCCCCCGGGCCGCCCGGCATTAATGTCGAGTCCAATACGACGCCCATGTACGCTCCCCCCACTATTTAAGGTCAATCACCCACCTCCCAAGCATTGCTACACCCTTTCATAATATGTTTACAGTTGCATACGGGTTAAATAATGTCCATCTGAAGACAGACACATGAGGGTTACTTTCGACGACTATACTGCCTCGAGCTTTGACCGTGGGCCCTGCCTTCCTAGCCGCTGATGCCATACATTCGCTTGACCGGGAAACATCGTTATAGCGTGCCATAATTAACGACAGCAGAAATTAAAATTAATAGTCAACTGAAACGAGTTTGGTGATAACTCTTGTGCTTGGTTTATTGCTCCATAATACGTGTAAGCTAATTGAAATTAATGCGAGACGGTTCAAGAAACGTTACAGAAAACCAGAGAAAACCGTATCGTATCGTATAGGCGACGGGAAGGGGTGGCTTAGGGGAGGGGCTGAGCCCACAACATTTTAGGTGTGGGCTGGAGATAGGATTAGCCCCCAATAGTTAAAGCCTCAAGGTGGTTTTGGCGAGTCTGAAGGGCCCGCCCAGTATTCATCACGTTCTGATGCCGATGCTTCGTGAACATGTATTTCAATAAAATCCGCCACAGACATAGTTGCAACTAAAAAACATTTACATAACTTTTGAGCGGGTTCTGATCTGATCTGATCGGATCGGATCTGATCGGTTACGTTGTAATTGTTATTATTTCATTTCGTTTCGCGCCCTGTGTTTTCCGTCGCTTGCGCAGGTTATACAGACACACTGCGGAGTGGCTGATAAACGAACACGTCACGTAATCAGACGTTGCGTCATAAGAAAAGAACCGATGTCCTTTGTCCTACTGTAGAAGACATGATTGTACGTCTAAATAACCATTACACGACGCCGGGGTGTATCATTTTACCGAGCCGCGGTACAGACACCTGAAAAACTATCTCACGATAGTAATATATTCTAGCTTAGACTGGTGTGATAAAGGGAACCATGCTGTTATCACAGGTATACACGTTTTAAGAGGCCGCGGTGTCATTTCAATGGTTTATGTTTTTTACTTAGGCCAACAATAATAATATTTCTGTTTCATATTAAGTTATCTCAAATTATAGGTTTGGTAGGTAGTACGTTTTCTTTCTTTTATTAGATTTATGGTTTTATTTTTTAGTTTAGGGTAGATATGCATTGGAATATTTTCTTTGTATTTAGTTGCGATTCTGTCACCCATCATCTTCAGACCAATATTAGACAAATAATTATTTCCGGTATATTCACACCGAGATCATTGCTTAGACGGACCAAAGTTCTGCTTGAATATAATTTATACAGGGAAGAAAATAAATAGGGCCTAATGTATTTCCTTGTTGTGCTGAAAGGACGTCTGTGGAGTTACTATGATTGATTGGGCAGCCGAAAACACAACTGTTGGCCTTACGTAAGCTAGCGTGTAGCAAGGCTTCTCATGGATGATACTGACTCACTGACGTACTGACAAGCAACAGCTGGTCGCCTGTAATTAACTACCAACGGCATCACTGGATACTTGTGGTAGCGGTCTCATCGTTGATCCATTGAACAACCGTTGACTGGTGCAGCATTGTAGTTCGACAGGTTATTTATGTCTTTGTTGATGTTTATTGCGTAATACTTACAGTTCAGCAGCGTTGACGTTCTACCCCAAGGTTCAAATATCTGGTCACGTGGCATTATGACGATACGACAATGTCATCAACAGTAACATATTATAACTCAAAATTAATAATATGTTGATATTACATGTTGCAGAAACTGTGGATTGAGATAACAACTGTGGATTGAGTTAACAACTGAGGATTGAGTTAACAACTGTGGATTGAGTTAACAACTGTGGATTGAGTTAACAACGACAGTGTATTACACACAAAACGCAGGATCGCATTGCGGAAAATGCTATCGATGAAGTGCTAATCATAAATGAAATCTTCAGGTCAACTTTCCAAAACTGGACGGATAAAGTTATATTTAAATAACTATTCTATATAAGTCTAACCCGTCTTAGCATTGTACTATGCGTACACACAAAATACAGTATTTCTAAAGTTTGTTATTTTAATTTAACAATTTATATAGACAACGCATCAGCAAATCAATCGTTAGACACAGTTTGAAATGAAGTCTTGCTGGGTCACTTAAAACGAATTCATTATCTTTTTCTTCCCAAAGTCCGGGGTAGACATATCCATTGTTTACACTACTATTGAGTAACATTATTTTTTTTCTTACTAAATGGACTTTGGCAATTTTAGAATATAAGAATGGGAGCTCAAACGTGGGTCAAGTCGAGTCACCCGTTGGTTTGCCGTGCTAAAAATTACGCAACATATTATATAGGAAATATACCCAAAAATCGAATATAACACTACACATTGTATAGCAGTATATATTTAATGAGTTTGCATACAATGAACATTCTATGAGTCCGGGTGTTTATCGTGAATTGACTGGTTACAGCGACTGGACATTACGCCCACGTACACCAGCCAGCGGTCACTCAACCTCACGGACCTTTGGGTGCGTAACTCTGCTCCTGTTTACTCCCGCTGATTTACATCCTGATTCGGGGAACTCTCTAGCCGGGGAAATCCCGCCTCGCAGTGGACACTGATCAGCCAATCAGAGAGAAGACCAACTACCATCGCACTGCGAGGTCTAAATTTATCGCGTTATCTCGTCTCCTCGAGTCAGGGCGGTCTTCCAAGAAGCCGCCAAACCTGTCAACATGTCAGCAGGTACTGGGCGTGGCCACGCGGGCAGGGAACGCGTCCTGCGCGGCCGGTGTTGCATGCCAGAAAACCTCGTCGTGCCACAATACCTCGTTCCATGTTAAACTATAGGGCGCCATGGCCAGTCGCAAGCACTCAGCCATGACGGTTTTGGCCAGCGATGCTTTTCGGCACGGCTAAACACCTCCAACGCATCTTTATTTTAGGCAAAGAAATAATTTTATTTTCAAATAAAACATTTTATATTTGAAAAATATGTATATCAAGTTTATATATTCTCGTCTGAAATCAGTAATTTTAATAAGGACTATAGCTAGAAAGTAAAGTTATACTTCACCATACCTCAACTTAGATATTATAGCATCTTCATTGCACGGATATAGCCAGTATGTGGCATGTGTGTGAGCACTTGTGGTGTAAATATGTGCTGTGTGATTATCCGTGGTGTTTGCAAATATGAAACCACGAACACTAATTTATGAATCTGAAATGGCCCGTGATAGAATACTTGGAGGTATCCCCGCAAGAGGTGTTGTGTCACGCCACACCGGCGTTCTCGTGTTTACTGCTGTTTACTTGTTGCATCGATGTGTTTGCGTCGCCAGTACCAAATAGCGAGTGCTAGGATAGGTTAGGATTTTGTACCGATCTTCAAAGGACGTTTTTGGTATCATAAACCAGTCCAGTTACAATGTTGGTCTTGTTTTTCATATTCTTCCTCTTCCTCACAGATTTATCTTCGCTGCCCTGCCGTCCCATTCTCTAGTCTCTGTACACGCATCTCTAGGTCTGCCTTCACACAATGGTCGGTTTAATATTACTCTGCATGCATTTATTCATGCACACACGCACGCACTCGCATACGCACACTTACATAGCGTAGTTAGTGTCCGTCCGTCATTAAGCAGTGAACGAGTCCCCTTGAAAATAACGCTTTGATGTGATGTACGAATTTGTTTCGAGTATTTTTACATGGGACATATTGGTCCAGTGAATATTGATCTTTTACGAGGTAGAATAAACCTACGCTAGTCACTCGCGCAGTGGCTAATTTGCAGAACGCACTAATATATTTAAATATGTCATCAGATTGGGATGAAATTGAGGGGTATCGCGTTTGGGAAGTTTTTTAAACGAGGTTTTCACGAATTGTCCACACGCGGTCAGTCAAGCAATGTTTCATGCGCTGAAAAAGTTGAAAGAAAATCTATAGTTAAATTATCCATCCAGCACAGGCCAAGTTATAACGGCTACCTATGTAAAATCTATTGTGGTGTCACCCGACATATCAAGCACGCTCGTACGCACGCACGCACACACGCACACACACACACACACACACACACACACACACACACACACACACACACACACACACATGTCTACCACTCTAAATGCTGGGATCGCGTCGGCATACGAGTGTAATTGTGTTTGCTTCTGGTTTCTGTTATACGTAAAACATACTGTTTAACTCACATGCGCGCGCGCCCATGCATGCAAGCACGCACTACTATTACAACTAATTCTACATAATATTATAGTATTTCGTATTTGAGTAATCCCGTTAAAGGAAGGAACACTCTTACGACGCATTTTTGTGATCACGCACATTCTTTATTAGTAATGAACATACATGCATATTCGCCAACCAAGCATTCAACCAACACATGTATTATCGTGTATGCAATGTCTTGTAAACCGGCGAAATTTTCAAGCATGTTACAAAAAGCGCAAGAAAGCTAGACGAAGTCAGTGTGATTGGAAGCAGCATACTGTTGCTCACTAAGCTTTGGGAATACGGTTTTGGAATATCGTTTATTGTAACTGCCTTAAGTAAAATGTCTGATTTAATCGCTACTTTGAGAGTCTTGCAATTGACTCTTCCTAGTTGCGGTCTCTCGTAAGCCGGGTTCGTTCACATGACGGCCAAAAGCAGACACAGTGTCAAGGGCCTAATAGATGGCGGACGTGTCTAGTGACATTTTCCATGCGGCATACATTGCAGTTATTGTGCAGTTTTGATTGTCATTTTGCCTAAGTTCGGCACTGATGTTTCCATAGTTGAAATTCACCAGTGCGTGATGACGTCGTTGGTTAGTGTGACGTCATAGTCGTTCTCTGTGTGCTCTTTCACCTAACAGCATCGGCATCTGGCGTAGTACCGGAACTTGTTATTCGGGTTGCCATAACAATGGCAGTAGGCGTAGCCGCGACAATGCTTACTGCAGCCTTTGTATCCACATACAGCATTGCAGTAGTACTTCACTGAAAGAAGAATGATTCAGTTTAACATCACGGATGGTGTAGATTAACGTTTCACGACATGACGATGAGACATTGTTGTGACGGAACATCACAGACATTGTTAAAACCACTGTATAATTGCGAAATGCCTATAGTATGTATTCAAATGTTAGGATGCCCGAGTGAGTGTATGTGTGTGTGTGTGTGTGTGTGTGTGTGTGTGTGTGTGTGTGTGCGTGTGCGAGTGCGTGTGCGTGTGTGTATGTGTGTGTGAGTGTGTGTGTGTGCCTGTGGGCGCGCATGTGTATGTGTATGACTGCGTGTGTGTGTGTGGTGTGTGTGTGTGTGTGTGTGTGTGTGTGTGTGTGTGTGTGTGTGTGTGTGTGTGTGTGTGTGTGTGTGTGTGTGTGTGTGTGTGTGTGTGTGTGTGTCTGTGTATGTGTATGTGTCTGTGAGTGTGAGTGTGAGTGTGTGTGTGTGTGTGTGTGAGCGCGCGCGCGTCTGTGCGTGTGTGCATGTGAGCGTGTGCGTGTGTGTGTATGCCTGTGCGTGTGTGTGTGTGTGTGTGTGCGTGCGTGCGTGCGTGCGTGCGTGCGTGCGTGCGTGCGTGAGTGCGTGAGTGCGTCCAACTAGGCTGTTCAGTTGTATTTGCTGTTCTTACCTGCGTTGCTGTGACACTTGTACATGGGCCGCGGGTACTGGTAGCGGGGGTAGAAGGAATAACCTGCCGCAGAAACGCGAATTGCGTTGACGTTTAGAGACAAATTATGTGAATTACAACGTCATTATTCAGTCAAGTTCGTGCAATGTCTCGGAATTGCCATGAAAAAAGGCTGCATGCAGAAACAACATAGGAGATAAGAGAAACACCAAAACATGATATGTTTGCGAAACATTTATGTCAAATCCGTTTGAATTACCACAGTTACCATCATTCACTGAAATAAGTGCACTTTCGAAATAAGTCTTTAGTTTGGCCAAGAAAATATAGTGGACTGACCTGTTCAATAATTTTGGATGCGTTTTCTACAACCGTTAAATTTTAATTGTACAGAAATAGTCAGTTTTCAGTAAACGTTCTTTCATATTAAACTGTTAGCGGGCAGTACGCCATGTCGTCAATGCTGTGTTTGTCTTCATGACCACGACACAGACTCACCTTCGCCGCAATCGATGAACAGAGCCACGGCCAACAGCAGACACAGTGTCGAGGTCTTCATCGCGTCCACTTCTCGTTGATCTCTGTCTTCTTCACTCGTCTCGTCTCAGTTCTTGCGGCCGACTGTCTGCTCATTCCATCCGGCTTAATATATACCCAGCCGAGTTGTTACGATTGATAGGATCGGTCGACATGCGACAACGAACAACGTTTCGACACAACAACCACATCTTACATAAAAAGGATGAATTTCTTTACGCAGTACCTTTGAAATCCTCTAACTTATGTGGTCATAAACAAGTGACTCTATGTTGCGCCTACTTTAAAATTGTTTATTATAACGCGCCCATCTGTTGGTAAAGGTTGCCACGAAACATACTTACAGGATGGGTTGCGAGCAAAAAATAGTGCGTAATGGATTATTCGTCAGTCATGCGTGAAGACCCAGACCTGTGAGGGATGAGTTCCTTTTGGCCGTTGTGACACTTAATCACACGTCAGAAACGTACTCGTTGACTATGTTATAAAATCATCAATCTAGATAACACAATTGTTAAACAGGTCGCCTTGTGGCGCTGTTAATTTGCGAGACGATTGGACGTTAAAAAGGTAATCATTAGTTACATGGATATTTATACCGAGACTCCACCGTTATCGTGTGCTCTCGCGATACAACTCTTTTCAATGTCATTTCGTTGTCAACTTGAAAATAACCAATGTAGGTTAATGTCGGTAAACTTTATATATACATAATTTCTAAATCACGTAGGCGTCGGAAGCGGTGTGGCTTGGAGGTGGGTTCAGCCCCAATATTTAGGCAGGGGGTGTTGTTGGAGGGTTATGGTGAGCCACAAGGAGGGTGCCGGGGAAGGATTTTGTTTAGCCTCAGACCTCCAATATTCACCCCGTTCCTATGCCTATGAATACGAAAAGGCGATACTATACACTTATGGAAGAACACGCACGCACACGTACACGCACAGGCACAAGCACAGGCATACGCACACACACACCTCACGCAAGCACACGCACACACACACTCGCATGCGCACATAAAGTTATCAAAGCTATATGTATCAATATTCCGTATTTCAGTTATACCATCAAAGAAAAGAACACCCCTGTTAACCGTTATAGCGATCGCGTTTACTCTTTTATTAGTAATAGCACAAATAGATAAGCGGGCGAAAATGAACAACTCGTCTAAAACATGAAATTCTACGGTCGCTAGCACCCTCACGGCTAGTCCTGTCCAGACGATCTTGGTATCATTTGAAGGATGCACTTTTTGTTATTCTAGCGTCATCTATATTTCCCGGTAACCGTTCAAAGAACACCGATACATGGACCTACAATCATGCCGTTTTCGGTGTTCTATACGGTTCCGAACGATGTTGGCGGCGGGTACTAAGTACACTAATCTTCCGATTGCGGCGCTGTTTTCCTCATTTGCATAGGATCAGACATGCGCACTTCGCCATTTCTTGATTTCATGTTATAAGATCCACCCACTTTTAAACCGCGGCGAAACTGATGTGCTTTGATCGCAGCGAAACCGATATATTTCTACGTCGGCGTGACGTCACAATAACGTACGCCACCCAACGGGTCTAAATTCGTTGCGTTGGTTGGTTGATATACGTGATTCTGACGTCACGCCTATTTCGCGTATGTCATTTTAGCAGCCGTTTGAAAGTGGGTGGAACTTATACCATGACATCAGATAGTGGTGCCTCAATCGGTAGATTGGTGAACTGTGTCGACGAAACAACATCGTTCGCAGTGTCTAACACACCGGAATGGGCCCGGTTGTAGGTCCGTTTTCAGTTAATTTTAGGAATGATTATCAGGAAACCATTTATATCTTTGAATAGCAGAAAGCTTAAGTTTCCAAACGACATCAATATTGTTGGTATCCGACGAACCGTAATGGTACTAGCAATCGTTAAAAAGGCGTTTTTGGAACGTGTTTGACAGTTGTTCATTTTTCGCTCGCTTATCTATTTTTGGTAATAGTTAGCATAATATTCTAATTCGACCAACACTTGTGTTATGCTATAGGCAATATGAGGTAAACCGGGGATACATTCATAGCTAAAACAAGAAACAAAACACGCAAGTAACCGAGACGATGTTGTTGTTGTGTTTATCACTCATCTATTGAATAATTGTTATTGTCTTAAATTAAAATAACTGGCTTAATCGATACTTCAACTCTTCCTAGTTGCGGTCTCTCGCAAGTAGGAAGTTACACAAACCATAAGTAAACTAGGCGAAGTCATTGTCATTAGGCATAAACCCAGTTGCTCACTAAGCTTTTAAAATACGTTTTTCGAATATTTTTATAATTATTATCTTAAATTAAAATTACCTACCTCCCGTAACCGAAAATCTGCGAGAATAGTCAATGAGTCTTCCCAGTTGCGGTGTGACGAAAGCCTCTGTGGTGCTTGTTCGTTGGACGAAATAGCGCATTGTTAGTAAGCTTTATTGTCGTACTAACAACCTCCCAACCCTGACTGTTTACTCCATAGGAGTGTTGGCCAGCACTCGTACAAAACAAGATAAGACAAGACAAAACAAAACAAGACAAAACACGGCAACAGCGACGTTCTGGATCCATCAACAAATTGTTCCCAGATCGTTGTCTAACAGTATTGACAATGTGGGAAGATATCACAATGGCAGACGCCGACGCCATCACAGACATACCAGCAGTATCCAGTTTCACCGCCACAGTCTACTTCGCAGGCTTGCGGTTCGTCTGAAAGAGGAACGTTCAAATAACGTTGTGTGGGTTCTAAATCAGGGAAGCTGATGCTATGTACTTGTAGAAATTACACTACTATTTGTGTACGTGTGTGTGTGTGTGTGTGTGTGCGTGTGCGTGTGCGTGTGCGTGTGCGTGTGCGTGTGCGTGTGCGTGTGCGTGTGCGTGCGCGTGTGCATGTGTGTGTTATAATTATATAGACATAAGAAGTTAGCGTACACATACACAAGTTAAGAAAGTAAATTTGCCGTTACAATGGGGATAACTCAAAGTGGGTGGATATTACTCGAGCTCTAGCCGTTGGGTAACAATGCACGCGGCACCTCATGGCTGTTATCCGGCACTTACACTGTCGTAACGTCAACACACCGGGCGTTATTCCGTTAATAGATAGTATCGTTATTTCGTTAGCTAATATAATACCAACGCGTAGCTATTCCGTTAATATATAGTATAATATCAACGTGCAGTATGGTATGACGTAACACTCTTTCTTTTGTCTGCAGGTATGTACTGGTACTTTCGGAGTTTTTATGGGGCTTGTTCGCCTTATTATAGCAGTCTGAAGACGACATGTGTTAGACAACTCCACGGCAATTGCGAGAGTTCCTGCTTGTTGACAACATGTAGACAAGAACGTTACGTCGAGTTATCAAAAAGTCAATACGTTATTATGTATTTGTGTTCCGTCGAAGTCAGACAAGACCGAGTTTGATATTTAAACATTGAAATTTTTCGTTTTATCAGATCCGTAATTGAATGCAACTATTTCATATCAGTAGGTCTACTACTACGTTTCTGGACCGCCAGTTGCATTGGAGAAAAAACATGAACTTGTAACGTAAGGAATTCTCCACAAGCAAGTGACAAGAGTACATTCAATAAATTACCACTTTTCCGGTCCCATTTCTATAACTCGGGCGGTATATTCAGACAATGGGCAATTATCACAAAGGACATCCACATCTGGTGCGAAACAGCATTCAGTAAACAACAAATATGCACAATGAATACAACATAACAACATCAGTCACTGGAACAACGTGGAATGGTCGAGAAACCTTTCCCCAACAACACCGACCTAAGGGTGTAGTTTGAATTGCCATAATCATTATAACAATATGTTTGTTCTTTGAATTAAGTGTCGGTTCGTGAAAATTTGTTTTGCTATGAAATATATAATTTACCATTGAGTGAAAGGTGTGCTTGTTTTCGTGACCACGGCACAGACTCTCCTTCGCCGCAGTCGACGAGCAGAGACAGCACCAACAACAGACACATTGTTGAGGTCTTCATCGCGTCCAAGTCTTGCTGATCTCTGTCTTCTTCTCTCGTCTCGTCTAAGTTCTTGTGGCCGACTGTCTGCTCCTTCCGTCCAGCTCAATATGTACTTAGTCATGTTGTTACGATTGATAGGTTCGGTTAGTCGAGTCATCACAATAACAACGTCAGGTTTCGACCCACATAAGAAAGAAAGAGTTTCATTGCGCAATATCCTTTCCACTCAGTAACACAATGCAATTTACTACAATGTTAAAAGACAATAAGACATGCGAGATTCGTCAATGGTGCGTGACCTCGTCTAGACTTGCGAGGGATGAATTCAATGAGCTCCTCTGTGTTGGTCTGACGCCCAGACGCCATACTGTCACCGACAGCCCCGCGGCGTCGCCTGCTCATTAACTATGTTAATCACCAATCCACTAAATAATTTAAGAAAAACCTATAATTTTATGTATACTAACTTCGAGTCGTATCTTTCAATAATGCTAATTTATGAATTCAATGGACGTTAAGGAAGGATAAGAGAATAACTTTAATAACTCCGGATGATCGGTGCAATTATGAGACCAAGAAACGCATTGTTCAGGTCAAACTCAACTTTCCAGAAGGTGAATAGCATTTAAACTAACACAAATGTATTATTTACATTGATAACACACACGCACACACCCACACGCACACACACACACACACACACACACACACACACACACACACACACACACACACACACACACACACACACACACACACACACAGAGAGAGAGACACACATACACACGCACGCACGCACGCATACACACACGAACGCACACACACATATAATTAATCGTGGTCAATGATAAACAGTTAGTCAAGAACTCAAGCGACAAAAATGTGGTTCGTTGGGAGAATGCTTAAAATACCGAAGACAAACAAGAAACGTGCATGTTGAAGAAAATCCATACGTGTTAACTTGTAATGGCGTGCGTGACGTATTGGGCTCTTTATTTCTTTGGCGCAAAGGGCACGATTATATTCATTCATTCATTCAATCATTCATCCATTCAATCATTCAATCATTCAATCGTTAAATCGTTAAATCGTTCATTCGTTCATTCGTTCATTCGTTCATTCGTTCATTCGTTCATTCGTTCATTCGTTCTTTCGTTCGTTCGTTCGTTCGTTCATTCATTCATTCATTCATCCATTCATCCATTCATTCATTAATTCATTCATTCATTCATTAATTCATTCATTCATTCATTCATTCATTCATTCATTCATTCATTCATTCATTTATTCATTCATTCAATCATTCATTCATTCATATAATTATATACGTATATATACATACATACATACATGCATACATACATACATACATACATACATACATACATACATACATACATACAGCCAGCGGTGTACATACATACATACATACATACATACATACATACATACATACATACAAACATATATAATAAAATATATAATTGTACAACAGTATTATGTCATCCGTATCATATTAATTTCATCGGTGATGTGGAAAGCAGTTGTAGAATTAGGTCGACGCAAACAAATCACCAACAACTCTGTGACTCTTTTTATTTTCCCTGCCTGCCGGTTTTATTCAAAGACCCGTGTCCATATTACCCAGCAGCCTCAGTCGGATGTTACCACAGTCCACGCGAGTGTATCTACAGAGACGGCAAGAGACGCCATCGGTCCTACAGACTTTGACACGATGAATATCAAGACTCTGTGTCTGCTGCTGACGTTGGTACTGTTCATCGACCTAAGTCATGGTAAGTCCGTTTTGAGTAACACGCAGTATATGATTAAGAAGAGCTGTCAATAATATAGCTAGTTTACGTCTTCAGGACGTTCTTAACGCTTAGATGATTGTCTTAGTAAATTACGTGATTTTTTAATATAAGCGAACATAGGAGTTTACGCAAACACGTGACGCGAAGTAATTCCGTAACTTTAAGTACGCATCATGAAACCGGGCCCTGTACACAATGATGGAGTTGTATGAAAGAACACTTTTTACACATGTATTATACCATTGTTGTACATTTCCCATGGGAAATTATGTTGGTGTTGGTGTTACATGCTGTGAAAGATAAAGCGTATAACGTGTGCCCGAAAAAAGAATTGAGGGTAGCATTGTTTACGTTTGACACTAGAGCTTAAAGTTGCAATCTGAGTTAAACCATTTTATCATTCTTGATATCATATATGTCTCATTTTTATCATTAATTTTATTTACCAGTCGCCAACGGAATAATAAACGCTTGGCACGCGGATTTATTGTTTAATCTTTTGTGCTGTGTTATCTTAAAATTGCATGTTATATGAAAAAGATTTATACGGCGTTGAGGAAAAGTGATATACATGTAGTGTATGGGTCATGTTGATTTACTGGAAATGTATATGTAAAAGATGGACGATAATAGAAAGCAACTTTTAGAAGAGAGGAGGGAAGGGGGCTAGAGAGGAGGGAAGGGGGTTAGAGAGGAGGGATGGGGGCTAGAGGAGAGGGAAGCGGACTAGAGAGGAGGGAAGGGGGCTAGAGAGGAGGGAAGGGGGCTAGAGAGGAGGGAATGGGGCTAGAGAGGAGGGAAGGGGGCTAGAGAGAAGGGAAGGGGGCTAGAGAGGAGGGAAGGGGGCTAGAGAGGGAGACATAAGATTATTTTATTCCTTAGCCCTGAAGCCCTGAGTTATGTGACTGTCATGCTGCTAAAAATGGTCAACACTTCTGAAAATAGAGCTAGCATGTTTCGGGGGAATTAAGTGAAGACGCAATTAAAGATATCGTTGACTGAAGTGACGTAAAACGAGGAGTTCTCAGAATGTAGTGCGCACTGGGGTTGTTTGTATTAGCATGCAGATGAACAAGCAATCTACAATACCCTTTGAAGAAATAGGAATCATCAGGATAGAGGTTTTTGTAATATTATTTTCCGATCTTTGGCTTCATGGTTTCACTGGTGCAAGGGACGCCAATGCTACACATAGGGCCAAGCTACGGCATTTAAAAACGCCGCATAAGATTAACAGTCCGACCAGCGGATGTTTCAGTCACTGAACTAAAATGCGAGATATCGTTATTTTGCTAATTTGTCAATCATTCCAGCATATTTCATCAACCTTTAGCGCAACACAAATATCTATACAGCGGTAACGACATGACCCGAGGCACGAACAACAATGTCCCTGCTTGAAATACCACCTCAAACGTGACATTAAACAAAACTAAAGCGTCTTGCTGCCAGTGCTCTGTGTGTGTGCTGGTGCGGAAAATCCGACAAGCTTTCCGCCCCGTTGACGTCGCCGTCAAGGGTGAAATTCGAATTAAATAGTTCAACTGTAGTTTCCCGATCCGACAATATACCAGATCAGTTTTACTTGAGAAATGCCAAGTTGTTATCAAACAGGAAGTTGGCCCCGTTGCAGCCAGCACCGGCCCTTGTGTAGACAGCTTATTCCGGATGAGAAGGTGTTTTGTTTATGCGCTGTACCGATCCATAGCAATTCGACTGTACGGTTTTGTGTAACTTCTGCGCTTGACGTTCGACCTGCAGAATATATTTGAAAAGAATCATTGTTGCGTAGACCTAATTCTATAAGAGCTTTCATAACAGCAGATGTGTTACATGTGTTATATACAAAACAATACATTAAAAAGCGGTTCGTAAGATCCTTTGGCAGTGGTCCAAATTCTGATTGCGGGATTTGTTTGACGACCCATGCCTCCAAACAGTCAACTGTCAGTTACAATACAGTTGTACGTGACACTTTGTTTTTTCCTCAGGTGGTTGATGGTCCTACCGTTACTACCCGCGACACCGTTACACGCCGAGTTACTACAGATGTGACTACCGCGCAAGTACGTGTGTATGTGTGCGTGTGTGTGTGTGTGCGTGCGTGCGTGTGTGTGCGCGTGTGCATTACTACACTATGGTGATTTCATTTTACTTATGTCTGACTTTTTATTATATATATATCATATATATATATCATCATAAATATCATATATTATATATATTTCATTGCTGCTTGTAACATCAGTAAACCCACACGGATGTGTGTGTGTGCATGTGTGTGTGCATATGCGTGTGCATGTGCATGTGCGTGTGTGCGTGCGTGTGTGCGTGTGTGTGTGTGTGTGCAATTAAAACACTTGGTACGTTTCCTACACAGTATATTCTTCTAAATTCTTGTAAGTAACACATATTTGAATCCTAAGTGTGAAATAATTTAAAATGACAAGATTTATTGTGGTTGAATAAATCCATAAAATGTGTCCAGCAGAATGGATGATGCCTGACGCTGCTCATTCTTCATGCAATTCAAGCAAGCGATTCCGATGCATGTATCTCTACAATTAAGTATAATATGACTTGTCCCAAGATGCGATTGACAGTTTTCTGCTTAGCTGTTCGCACGTCCAACTGGTGCAATCGTCTCCCCCTTTCTCTCTCTCTTTCTCTCTCTCTCTCCCTCCCTCCTTCTCTCCCTCCCTCCCTCCCGCCGTCTGTCCCTCCCTTCCTTCCTTCCTCCCTCCCTCTCTCCATCCCTCCCTCCTCCCTCCCTCCCTAATTCCCTTCCTCTCCCCCTCTCTTCCTAGTCTCTCTGTCTTCCCCTTTCTCGCTTAACATTTTTCTGCTTAGCTGTTCGCACGTCCAACTGGTGCATTCGTCTGTCTTTGAACAACATGCAAGTGAACGTGTTGTATACACTGAATGACGTTTCGTAGTACATTCATGCATGACTCTCTCTCTCTCTCTCTCTCTCTCTCTCTCTCTCTCTCTCTCTCTCTCTCTCTCTCTCTCTCTCTCTCTCTCTCTCTCTCTCTCTCTCTCTCTCTCTCTCTCTCTCTCTCTCTCTCTCTCTCTCTCTTGTACAGTTTTTAAGCTTCTCGGGGGGTGGGGTCAATAAGCAAGCGTGACGAAGCAATGCATGGCATGGAGCCATCTGGACAAACGTCACTTCTAACTGCAAATGTAACTGGACTCTCTTTTTTCAGAGCTGCACTACTGCAATGTGATATGTGGATATAAAGGTTGCAGCAAGCAATGCCGAGGGTACGCTGCCTGCACTTGCTCGGGTGATCTAAGTAACAAATTCACCCAATACGCATACTGCCGGTGCTGTTAGTGATGTCCGAGCTACATTAGACTAGCATCTCACGCAGCTGATCTCGACCAGTTGCGCAACCAATGACGCACTTCCGCTTCTGGCAACACATATGTTGACCTTGTTACTAATTGGCACAATGTGTATCGGATAGAACATATCAGTACTATTGTACACATCGAATACTAACATAGAAGGATCAATAATAATCTGAATAGTTACTTACATAAAAGGCGCAATGTTAAGAAACGGAATTATTATTAATATTATAAACGATAATATAAAATATGTATTCTCTGGTCAAAAAAAACTATCTAATGTGTGTTAATAAAACATTACAACTATTGAATGCCTACTATCTGCTTTGTTAAGTTTTCCTTTGACATACTCTGAATAATTTTCATTTGACGAACATTGCTACATTTTAATAATAACATTTGCTTATTTCGTCACGATCCAGGAGTGACATTCGAATAAAAAGAAATTAGTGACGTTACTGTGTGGCGTCGCACTACATGGTGTCACGTTGGGTGACGTCACACAAGCGCTAGTGGACATCCTGGGGCAGGAGACACTTGCGCCGTGAATTTGAATTCGTGTGGCATTTAGGTTTTCTAAAGAGAGTTGATTGTATACTAGTTGTGATACATATATTATCTAGTAGTATACGTATGTTAGCTAATAATCAAATCATACAAAATGTTATAATTATATTCAATTGAAAAGGTTCGTAATTGTTAAGCTACGGTGAAATTTAGACAGCACATGTTAATCGGCTTGACTAATCACTTACATCGGCGTCGGAACGTGTTGAGTGTTGGGGGCTGAGGCTCATCAAATCCCTTCAACTGCACTCAACTGCAAACACGCGCGAACGCACGCACGCACGCACGCACACATATATATACACACATGCACAGGCACATACATACACGCACGCATGCACGCACACAGAGAGAGAGAGAGAGAGAGAGAGAGAGAGAGAGAGAGAGAGAGAGAGAGAGAGAGAGAGAGTGTGTCACTCTTTTGTTATTTATAGAACAACTTTTTAAACACTTCTCAAAATGTCTCGAAACAGAAAGGCAAACATGGGTCGGTGCACATCGGCTTTGTCGTCAGTCACAGAAAGCATATGTGACTGCTATCGTATTACGTAGAGCTAACAAACGAATGATGTGAGAAGGGGTGATTTGAAACCGTCGTGAAATTCAGAAAAACAAGCTTATCGTTAACCACGCAGACTTGAAAGAAGAGTCACCGACACCTGTTAAATGCTAGTCTCGTAGCGTCACGTTACTATTTTACTTCCGCGTACGTGACAGACGACACGTCGATAGTGGCATTATTGAAATCACTGGTGTTTGTTTTGCTGCACACGATCGTGCAAACATCGGAAGTTTACTTGCGAACGTACAATAAACAATATCTTGGTTGCACTCATTTGTGGTTCAACGTGATCAGCAACTCTTTCTTCAGGAAAACGGGCCCAAATCTGACGAAACGTTTCCTGCACGTGAATGATAATGTACGCTCATAGGTCATCGTTACTGCCCGCTGGAAGAGTTACCAAGTTGAGTGACAACAGTCAACGCGATCGTCAATTACGTAATACATATGCCACCGTAGAGATACTAATAAAACCACATGCACGACACAGAGTGTTATCGCTGTACGGAATACGTCGGGATCTGCCCAAACTGGTCCTTACACATAGACATAGGCGCAGGAAGAAAATTAATATTGGGTGGGCTGAGACGCAGCTTCAGCAACACTTTGCGCTGTCGGATCATGACATCGGAAGACGGGGGGAAGAGTGCTGTTGAATGTTTTTTCGCGTCGACGTTCACCATTCGTTAAGCTACCAGAAACCTCCAATTGCAGCCCCATTGAGTTTCACCAAAAACCCACCTTGAGGGTCTCAAAACCCTTCCATTTGTCCCCCCCAGACTTGCCACAACACCCTCATGTCCACCAAAAACGGATAGGTCACTGTATACTAACCTGTGTAGACGATCTAATTGATCGGTTGTACTCAACACCTAGACGTCAAACTGTACGACATTATATCGCAACACGGGTAATCCAACCTCTTGTAGACAGAGCACAGTAAATGTGTCGATACTGGTTGAGTTAAGGTGCAAACTGCAGTGCTGAAGTCAATTCCTTTTGCTATATCTGACGATTCCAGCGATCATGGTCCTAATTATTATAATTATCCTTTGTAGATTCAGGTCACTGGCTTGACTCCGACTGCAGGCCAGTTTTTGGCTGTTTGCATTCAATTCCCCCTGGATACGTAGGCACAGCATTATAATTGTTCCAACAATTTGTGAATTCTTTCTTTCTTACTTGATTTTAGATTTTTCCCAAAGCCTGATGCCATCCAGGGAGTGCCCACGGGACTATCGGCTGAGTATTTCTTCACATTGCGAACGTTGACGTAGCCGATATTCTCCTTTTCAATGCTGATTTTTGTTTAGTTTGTAACTCATTATCTGACATAGTAACTGCCCTTATTCTTGCAGGTAAACAGTAATTTCTTGCAGTTATATTCTTTAAACAACCTCTTCATTTGTAATGCAATACGTTTTATTTTCAAAAGAACACAGTGCTAATCTACCATACGTACGGGCACTGTACAGTAATACAGGCGTGGCTCTTGTCCACGATATTTAAGTGAATCACAAACAACTGGGTTAACATGCCAGTTTATTGAACTGCAAGTAAGCGAAGTGTTATGCTTAAAAATGGATCCCGTAACGTTACTAATGCTTTTGGCGGGATAATTGCTAAGGAACAGTTGTTTCATTGCATAGTGAGCGTGTTTAATCAACTATTCATGAACGTGACTAACATAATATTACACCTTTGTTTGCGCAATCGACTCGACACAAATACCGAAATAGCTGCGTTTCAAATAACACTTAATTGCGCATCAGATACGACAGCGACTATTCAGGAATGTGTGACATGCATCGTGTTTACTCGCGTGGAACAGTCTCGCTTGGTGTCACAGTGGCACCCGTAGTTGCCTAGCTTAACCGATAGCGTAGCGTGGCGAAGCACCCGGACGTCAGAGAGGACAACACGTGCATGAGGCGTAATACTTGAGCATGTTGTTGTCGTCGCCATAGCAGTGGCAGTAGGAGTAGCCTCGGCACGTCGTCGTGCACCCTCGTATGCCGCATCCGACGTTGCAAGACTGCAGCTCTGAAACGAAGACAAATTAAATGATTACACACGTGCACAATATGCCCTGTGCAACACAGTGTCGGGTAATTCTGGGTTTAAAATGTGTTATTTTGATCCGGCGCAACAACCGATTGAGCCACAGAGAAGATAGTCTTCAATAGTGAGTTTGTATTGGTTAAATTCACTCATTTCGAATGTGAAATAAAGGTAAAATGGCGCCTTTATGATCTTCGTTCAGCTGCAATCATATTCGACAGTGGCGTAGTAGCACACATAATCGGACTTGGTCTGCGACCGTGTCCAATTACGCGTGCTACTACGCCACCGTCACGTACAGGTGCAGCTGCATGCAGTTTGCTAAGGTGCCATTTGAAATAAGAACCCAGTGCATCTCCCCGTTAGCCTGTCTGCGACTATTCCTTCGAAATCTTTGAACGACCATGATGCACCACTGAACATCCGATTTTATGATTCACAAGTCTAAAATTGCTAGCAGTTATTTTCCGTTATTTGTTTATAAACGTAAATTTTGCCATCCAGCATGTAATGTAAGAATGACATTCGGAGACAAACGTTCAAATTAAACAAATAATGCATTGAAATTATATTTGTATAAATGTGTGTGTGCGTGCGTGCGTGCGTGCGTGCGTGCGTTAGTGTGCATGTGCGTGTGCGTGTGCGTGCTTGCGTATTTGCATGTGTGTGTGTGTGCGTACGTGTCTGCCTATCTGTGTGCGTGCGCATGTATGCATACAATTATATTATGGTCGCACTTTTGCAACACTGCCTCACAGCAACAAATGGGGACAGTTTCGCATGAACCGCTTCTAAAATGTTCTGGCTCTGTGTCCTCCATTGGCCTCGGTCATGAGACATCTGGCCCTGTGTCCTCCATTGGCCTCGGTCATGTGACCTTTGGCTCTGTGTCCTCCATTGGCCTCGGTCATGTGACCTCTGGCTCTGTGTGCCGCATTGGCCTCGGTCATGTGACCTCTGGCTCTGTGTCCTCCATTGGCCTCGGTCATGTGACATCTGACTCAGTGTAATCCATTGGCCTCGGTCATGTGACCTCTGGCTCAGTGTCCTCCATTGGCCACGGTCATGTGACCTCTGGCTCTGTGTCCTCCGTTGGCTCGGTCATGTGATCTCTGGCTCTGTGTCCTCCATTGGCTTCAGTCATGTGACCTCTGGTTCTATGTCCTCCATTGGCCTTGGTCATGTGACCTCTGACTCTATGTCCTCCATTGGCCACGGTCATGTGACCTCTGGCTCTGTGTCCTCCATTGGCTCGGTCGTGTAACCTCTGGCTATGTGTCCTCCATTGGCCTCGGTCATGTGACCTCTGGCTCTGTGTCCTCCATTGGCCTCGGTCATGTGACCTCTGACTCTGTGTCCTCCATTGGCCTCGGTCATGTGACCTCTGGCTCTGTGTCCTCCATTGGCTCGGTCATATGACCTCTGGCCATGTGTCTTCCATTGGCCTCGGTCATGTGACCTCTGGCTCTGTCCGCCATTGGCCTCGGTCATGTGACCACTGGCTCTGTGTCCTCCATTGGCCTCGGTCATGTGACCTCTGACTCTGTGTCCTCCATTGGCCTCGGTCATGTTACCTCTGGCTCTGTGTCCTCCATTGGCCTCGGTCATGTGACCTCTGGCTATTTGTCCTCCATTGGCGTCGGTCATGTGACTTCTGGCTCTGTGTCCGCCATTGGCCTCGGTTATGTGACCTCTGACTGTGTGTCCTCCATTGGCCTCGGTCATGTGACCTCTGACTCTGTCCTCCATTGGCCTCGGTCATGTGACCTCTGGCTCTGTGTCCTCCATTGGCCTCGGTCATGTGACCTCTGGCTCTGTGTCCTCCATTGGCTCGGTCATGTGATCTCTGGCTCTGTGTCCTCCATTGGCCTCGGTCATGTGACCTCTGGCTCTGTGTCCTCCATTGGCTCGGTCATATGACCTCTGGCTATGTGTCCTCCATTGGCCTCGATCATGTGAACTCTGGCTCTGTGTCCGCCATTGGCCTCGGTCATGTGACCTCTGGCTCTGTGTTCTCCATTTGCTCGGTCATGTGACCTCTGGCTATGTGTCCTCCATTGGCCTCGGTCATGTGACCTCTGGCGCAGTGTCCTCCATTGGTTCGGTCATGTGACCTCTGGCTCTGTGTCCGCCATTGGCTTCGGTGATGTGAACTCTGGCTCAATGTCCTCCATTGGCCTCGGTCATGTGACCTCTGGCTCTGTGTCCTCCATTGGCCTCGGTCATGTGACATCTGGCTCTGTGTCCTCCATTGGCTCGGTCATGTCACCTCTGGCTATGTGCCCGCCATTGGCCTCGGTCATGTGACCTCTGGCTCTGTGTCTTCCATTGGTCTCGGTCATGTGACCTCTGGCTCTGTGTCCTCCATTGGCCTCGGTCATCTGACCTCTGGCTCTGTGTCCTCCATTGGCCTCGGTCATGTGACCTCTGACTCTGTGTCCTCCATTGGCCACGGTCATGTGACCTCTGGCTCTGTGTCCTTCATTGGCTCGGTCATGTGACCTCTGGCTATGTGTCCTCCATTGGCCTCGGTCATGTGACCTCTGGCTCTGTGTCCGCCATTGGCCTCGGTCATGTGACCTCTGGCTCTGTGTCCTCCATTTGCTCGGTCATGTGACCTCTGGCTATGTGTCCTCCATTGGCCTCGGTCATGTGACCTCTGGCGCAGTGTCCTTCATTGGTTCGGTCATGTGACCTCTGGCTCTGTGTCCGCCATTGGCTTCGGTCATATGAACTCTGGCTCAATGTCCTCCATTGGCCTCGGTCATGTGACCTCTGACTCTGTGTCCTCCATTGGCCACGGTCATGTGACCTCTGGCTCTGTGTCCTTCATTGGCTCGGTCATGTGACCTCTGGCTATGTGTCCTCCATTGGCCTCGGTCATGTGACCTCTGGCTCTGTGTCCGCCATTGGCCTCGGTCATGTGACCTCTGGCTCTGTGTCCTCCATTTGCTCGGTCATGTGACCTCTGGCTATGTGTCCTCCATTGGCCTCGGTCATGTGACCTCTGGCGCAGTGTCCTTCATTGGTTCAGTCATGTGACCTCTGGCTCTGTGTCCGCCATTGGCTTCGGTCATATGAACTCTGGCTCAATGTCCTCCATTGGCCTCGGTCATGTGACCTCTGGCTCTGTGTCCTCCATTGGCCTCGGTCATGTGACATCTGGCTCTGTGTCCTCCATTGGCTCGGTCATGTCACCTCTGGCTATGTGCCCGCCATTGGCCTCGGTCATGTGACCTCTGGCTCTGTGTCTTCCATTGGTCTCGGTCATGTGAACTCTGGCTCTGTGTCCTCCATTGGCCTCGGTCATCTGACCTCTGGCTCTGTGTCCTCCATTGGCCTCGGTCATGTGACCTCTGACTCTGTGTCCTCCATTGGCCACGGTCATGTGACCTCTGGCTCTGTGTCCTTCATTGGCTCGGTCATGTGACCTCTTGCTCTGAGTCCGCCATTGGCTTCAGTCATGTGACCTCTGGTTCTATGTCCTCCATTGGCCTTGGTCATGTGACCTCTGACTCTATGTCCTCCATTGGCCACGGTCATGTGACCTCTGGCTCTGTGTCCTCCATTGGCTCGGTCATGTAACCTCTGGCTATGTGTCCTCCATTGGCCTCGGTCATGTGACCTCTGGCTCTGTGTCCTCCATTGGCCTCGGTCATGTGACCTCTGACTCTGTGTCCTCCATTGGCCACGGTCATGTGACCTCTGGCTCTGTGTCCTCCATTGGCTCGGTCATATGACCTCTGGCCATGTGTCTTCCATTGGCCTCGGTCATGTGACCTCTGGCTCTGTCCGCCATTGGCCTCGGTCATGTGACCACTGGCTCTGTGTCCTCCATTGGCCTCGGTCATGTGACCTCTGACTCTGTGTCCTCCATTGGCCTCGGTCATGTTACCTCTGGCTCTGTGTCCTCCATTGGCCTCGGTCATGTGACCTCTGGCTATTTGTCCTCCATTGGCATCGGTCATGTGACTTCTGGCTCTGTGTCCGCCATTGGCCTCGGTTATGTGACCTCTGACTGTGTGTCCTCCATTGGCCTCGGTCATGTGACCTCTGACTCTGTCCTCCATTGGCCTCGGTCATGTGACCTCTGGCTCTGTGTCCTCCATTGGCCTCGGTCATGTGACCTCTGGCTCTGTGTCCTCCATTGGCTCGGTCATGTGATCTCTGGCTCTGTGTCCTCCATTGGCCTCGGTCATGTGACCTCTGGCTCTGTGTCCTCCAATGGCTCGGTCATGTGACCTCTGGCTATGTGTCCTCCATTGGCCTCGGTCATGTGACCTCTGGCTCTGTGTCCGCCATTGGCCTCGGTCATGTGACCTCTGGCTCTGTGTCCTCCATTTGCTCGGTCATGTGACCTCTGGCTATGTGTCCTCCATTGGCCTCGGTCATGTGACCTCTGGCGCAGTGTCCTTCATTGGTTCGGTCATGTGACCTCTGGCTCTGTGTCCGCCATTGGCTTCGGTGATGTGAACTCTGGCTCAATGTCCTCCATTGGCCTCGGTCATGTGACCTCTGGCTCTGTGTCCTCCATTGGCCTCGGTCATGTGACATCTGGCTCTGTGTCCTCCATTGGCTCGGTCATGTCACCTCTGGCTATGTGCCCGCCATTGGCTTCGGTCATGTGACCTCTGGCTCTGTGTCTTCCATTGGTCTCGGTCATGTGACCTCTGGCTCTGTGTCCTCCATTGGCCTCGGTCATCTGACCTCTGGCTCTGTGTCCTCCATTGGCCTCGGTCATGTGACCTCTGACTCTGTGTCCTCCATTGGCCACGGTCATGTGACCTCTGGCTCTGTGTCCTTCATTGGCTCGGTCATGTGACCTCTGGCTCTGAGTCCGCCATTGGCTTCAGTCATGTGACCTCTGGTTCTATGTCCTCCATTGGCCTTGGTCATGTGACCTCTGACTCTATGTCCTCCATTGGCCACGGTCATGTGACCTCTGGCTCTGTGTCCTCCATTGGCTCGGTCATGTAACCTCTGGCTATGTGTCCTCCATTGGCCTCGGTCATGTGACCTCTGACTCTGTGTCCTCTATTGGCCACGGTCATGTGACCTCTGGCTCTGTGTCCTCCATTGGCTCGGTCATATGACCTCTGGCCATGTGTCTTCCATTGGCCTCGGTCATGTGACCTCTGGCTCTGTCCGCCATTGGCCTCGGTCATGTGACCACTGGCTCTGTGTCCTCCATTGGCCTCGGTCATGTGACCTCTGACTCTGTGTCCTCCATTGGCCTCGGTCATGTTACCTCTGGCTCTGTGTCCTCCATTGGCCTCGGTCATGTGACCTCTGGCGCAGTGTCCTTCATTGGTTCGGTCATGTGACCTCTGGCTCTGTGTCCGCCATTGGCTTCGGTGATGTGAACTCTGGCTCAATGTCCTCCATTGGCCTCGGTCATGTGACCTCTGGCTCTGTGTCCTCCATTGGCCTCGGTCATGTGACATCTGGCTCTGTGTCCTCCATTGGCTCGGTCATGTCACCTCTGGCTATGTGCCCGCCATTGGCCTCGGTCATGTGACCTCTGGCTCTGTGTCTTCCATTGGTCTCGGTCATGTGACCTCTGGCTCTGTGTCCTCCATTGGCCTCGGTCATCTGACCTCTGGCTCTGTGTCCTCCATTGGCCTCGGTCATGTGACCTCTGACTCTGTGTCCTCCATTGGCCACGGTCATGTGACCTCTGGCTCTGTGTCCTTCATTGGCTCGGTCATGTGACCTCTGGCTCTGTGTCCTCCATTGGCCTTGGTCATGTGACCTCTGACTCTATGTCCTCCATTGGCCACGGTCATGTGACCTCTGGCTCTGTGTCCTCCATTGGCTCGGTCATGTAACCTCTGGCTATGTGTCCTCCATTGGCCTCGGTCATGTGACCTCTGGCTCTGTGTCCTCCATTGGCCTTGGTCATGTGACCTCTGACTCTGTGTCCTCTATTGGCCACGGTCATGTGACCTCTGGCTCTGTGTCCTCCATTGGCTCGGTCATATGACCTCTGGCCATGTGTCTTCCATTGGCCTCGGTCATGTGACCTCTGGCTCTGTCCGCCATTTGCCTCGGTCATGTGACCACTGGCTCTGTGTCCTCCATTGGCCTCGGTCATGTGACCTCTGACTCTGTGTCCTCCATTGGCCTCGGTCATGTTACCTCTGGCTCTGTGTCCTCCATTGGCCTCGGTCATGTGACCTCTGACTCTGTCCTCCATTGGCCTCGGTCATGTGACCTCTGGCTCTGTGTCGTCCATTGGGCTCGGTCATGTGACCTCTGACTCTGTGTCCTCCATTGGCCACGGTCATGTGACCTCTGGCTCTGTGTCCTCCATTGGCTCGGTCATATGACCTCTGGCTCTGTCCGCCATTGGCCTCGGTCATGTGACCTCTGGCTCTGTGTCCTCCATTGGCCTCGGTCATGTGACCTCTGACTCTGTGTCCTCCATTGGCCTCGGTCATGTTACCTCTGGCTCTGTGTCCTCCATTGGCCTCGGTCATGTGACCTCTGGCTCTGTGTCCTCCATTGGCCTCGGTCATGTGACCTCTGACTCTGTGTCCTCCATTGGCCTCGGTCATGTTACCTCTGGCTCTGTGTCCTCCATTGGCCTCGGTCATGTAACCTCTGGCTATGTGTCCTCCATTGGCCTCGGTCATGTGACTTCTGGCTCTGTGTCCGCTATTGGCCTCGGTTATGTGACCTCTGGCTCTGTGTCCTCCATTGGCCTCGGTCATGTGACCTCTGGCTCTGTGTCCTCCATTGGCCTAGGTCATGTGACCTCTGACTCTGTGTCCTCCGTTGGCCTCGGTCATGTGATCTTGGCCATTCTATGTTTCGTTCGCTGACTTGCCGACTTTCTTAACTCACTAGTAAAATCACGGTACTAGAATTATGCATATCTTACGCATTTCACTGTAATAAAATGTAAAATTTTCTTTCAATAGGAAATACGTCAAACATTAAATTATACAGCATGATGTTACTATAAAAACGTTCAGATTGTATACCTTTACTGCTAATGACATCGTCAACGGAGAAGTGCTTTAACAAACATATAAAAGCAGCGGACTCCGCGTGTAATAGCGGATGACTCATGGAAGTCGGATGTATCTCACGGTTGAGCCAGGTTTTTGAAATATGGTTGTACTTACTCGCGGTGCTGTGACACTTGTTAAACACCAGTTCCTGCATCGGGTAGAGGTGGTGGTAGTAGCCTGCGGACGGAGACAGTTTACGATAATGATTGGTCACTGCACTTGACGAAGACAACGCGACGGCGGCCATGACAGTGTCTGCTACACCAAGCCATACGCCAAGCGTACAACAGGAACAACTTTTAATTTATTAATTTAATATTTATTTAATTATATACATTTAAAATGTTATATTTTGTATTGTAGATTTTCAGCGATTTGTTCGTTCGTTTTGTTCGTACGTTAATTCGTTCGTTCTTTCATTCGTTCTTTCGATCATTCATTCATTGTTCAGTTATTCAGAAACAATGACTATTGTTCGGGTATTTTACTGGATACCCAGCACTAGTAGCAATATTCCGAGGTCAGAGCACCGATGTCAGTTTCAGACCTCGACGAGCCGACGACATACCTTCGCTTTCCCGAACCCACATCGCGAGCGGGAGGAGAAGAAGGAGCAACCCCAGCCTCGTCATCATCAGCGTCTCCATCTCAACGTGTCTCTTCGGTCACGTATTCCTTCGTCGTCTTCGGTCGTCTGACTTCTCTAACTATGTGCTCCGTGTAGTGTCCTCGCCCGCGAAGTGAGAAGCTGCTCCGAACCGCACAGGCAGGGACAGATTGAAGGATTCGCGTGGGCCTGTTCACGTGGTCTTCGGCCAGTCTCTTTGAAGTGTGCAAACGTGTGTGTGATTTATATTGATGGCGACAGCATAAACGGCCAGGACTGCTCAGGTAGATGCAACAGCGGTTGTGTCAACTGCAATGGTTTCCCGCGCGTGGTATCTCGTTACGACGTGCCTTCGCCGCGGGAGAGACACTAAAGAGTATGTGAGACACCCGGTGTGGCTTCGGGCGCATCCGACAAAAATCTGCATATCCACAGATGTGAAAGGGGTTGTGTGAATATGTTTGAGTGTATGTGTGTGCGTGTGTGTGTGCGTGTGTGCGTGCGTGCGTGCGTGTGTGTATGCGCGCGCGCTCGCTCGCGCGCGTGTATGTGTGGGGGTTGGGTATGCGCGTTTGATTGAGTGCGTTTGCGTGCGTTTGCCTGCATGTTGCGTCAGTACCGTGAGTAACATATTTACATAACATAACAAGTTACGTTGCTGCAGTACAAATGTAACACAATAGGTAACAGAATCTCGCATGCTATGCAGGCACAGCATAAGAGAATAATCGTTATACACCCGATAGGACCCACATCGACGTCGCATTCAATGAAGTATTTACTAAGTGCATCTGCATCTGCAGATGCTACGACTATACGATTTCCCAACACAACGCGCTGTTTCTTCACCCATGTTTATTATTAATAGAGTTAGCAGCGCCGATACATCAATGCCGTCCATTCCACACCGCCCCACTGCCTTTCTTTCCCCGGTCCCCCTTCATATGGTAATGAATTCAGCACTAATGACATTAGCCAAACACCGAACGTTGACGTGTGTTTTTAGGCAGAACTATCGTAACTTGAATGTCAACAGCTGTTACAATATATTGTTACACCGACGTTAAGATCGAAATATATAACTGCACAACCTTTAATGCATTTAGAAAAGATTGTCTTTTTAACTGAATACTGACTAATGAGTATTTTCCAAAACAAAAAAGTATGGATTTATTCTAGAAAAATAGAAATTTCAAATTAATCAAATGTGAAGTTGTGTAAAACGTCGTTTTTTTTATCTCGCTTGGCCTGGATGTCAACTTGTATAGACCGTGGAAACGTCACCCTATCCAGTCATCTATGACAAGGACATGGCGTTTTTTGGAACACAACAGTACTTTAGAATAAACAATCTCCTCCTCGTTGTTTACCATATTAGTTGACTGACTGCCTTCCGCGAGGTTTCCCAGTACCTAGCGTCAGGACGATTTACGGCGCGTCAACATGATTTGTTACCCGTAGCGAGCTGATGTTTGAAACAGAGTGGTTGAACATCCGACGTCTTCATCTTCTCGACGAGAGTGGTACAGTGACCGTGTAACTTGGAACGATTCCAAATTGTTATACAGTTTTCCAGTTCATTAGAATCTGATGTGTAAACAGTTCGTATTTTTTATAACACATTTAACACAATTAACACATATGTCATTAAAGCGAACACTGCCAAGTTGGCTTTAAGACATGGGCCAGACAGTGTGCTCGCAATTTGAATGTTACACCCGCGAAATTTCCAAGCGCCTATATAAATCTTCATTTATTATTATTATTTCTTGCTTCCCGAACAATGAAGATTCACCGAACGTCCTTGTCGTTAATATTTATTACATCTAGTGCAAGACGATGATTCCGAGTAACAAAACCACAATGTCGTGTTTATTGTCATTGTTATAATTAGTCATATTATCAGTTATCGTGACATTCCAACCAGCGGATGTTTCAGTCACTGAACACAAATGCGAGATATCGTTATTTTGCCAATTTGTCAATCATTCCAGCACACTTCATCAACCCTTAGCGCGACACAAATATCTATACAGCGGTATCGACTTGACCCGAGGCACGAACAACATTGTCACCTAACTGATATTTATACTCATCAGTCATTTATACCACATTGTTGTTTTTCTTTCTCCGCGTGCTGCTTGAAATACGACCACAAACGTGACATTACTATTTACTTCCTTGAATCACCGTTTGTGTGTGTGTGTGTGTGTGTGTGTGTGTGTGTGTGCGTGCGTGCGTGCGTGCGTGCATGTGTGTGCGTGTGCGTGCGTTCGTGCGAGTGTGCTTTTATGTGTACATTCGTTCGTCCATTCGTCGTCGTCGTCGTAGTATGGACGTGCGTGTGTCTCAATGTTCCAAAAATGTACTTATGTTTAGTTATTTTAACTTCAATAAACACGTAGATGTGTGCACGTGTCAACTATTTACACCAACAAAACAGTAGTATTCGCGTAGAACATTCTAGTGCATAATATGTAAACTATACATTGTAACTGCGACATTACGACGTTATTCCTGATCAGAAGAAGAGAAACGTGAAACGCCGACGTGAAGGTAAACACTCGTTTTATCTCATCCATAAAGGCACAAGCGTGTTAGAATAGCGTAATTAAATCTACATTTGAATGGCATCTTGTTTCATTGGTTCGGTTCGAGAAGCATTCTAGCTATGCGGTGTTGGCTCTTCTTCTACCGGCTTTTCCATTGGTCTGAACTACGTTTTGGATGGAATATAGGCTACTTCTAAATACACGTTCTTGCACTGCAGTTCCTTGATTCTACAGTAAGCATGTTATGTTTTTAGATTATACATGCGACGCGATGGTTGCGGAATAATAATTTATATTGTTTTGAATTGTGTTCCAAGGCGGGAGATGTTACGATTATAGAAAACACATCGTCAATATTCCTTGCAACCCAATGTCATAAAGTTAAACATCGATGTAAAAAAATCTGTATCATCCGCAAACATTTCAGGTATTCAAAATGTAAATTCTAGACTGGACGATGGCTAAACAGAACATTCCTCAGGAATCCAGGCATGGGTTAAGCTCGTGGGGTAAGTCTAGGGGTATATTTTCCGGCAGTCTCATCTAAAGCGATATTGTTCGGGGGTATTGACGAGTGTGTTGTTGTACGACAAGCATTTATATAGCAGGTGTATTCGTGCGGACATGCTGCCAGAGTCAGCCGCGTACTCAGTTTCGGGTGGAGTTAGTTTAACGTGGCAACGGGCCTCAGTCGACTGCAACCAACAATACACAGAAGGCATCAATGTTGTCGAATTGTTCAGTAAAAAAACCTTGCGTCCAATAATTGGACGCGTTGCGCAAGGCTGACATTATCTATTGAAGACGAGCCTCGCCGTGAAAGCTTTACAGCGTAACGTTGCCTCGGGGGTACAGCAAGGTCGTCTCAAAAGATGGTGGCGTTGTTACTTGAAGATGGTTGGGTGTGGGAGGTCGCTGAAGCATCCGTCACTGAATTAAATAGTTCATAACAATCAGGTTCGTCCCATATATACATTATATGTTTTGTACATCGGTATATATATATATATATATATATATACATGCATACCGATAGAGTTTTATATGGTAGACTGTGTTCTTTTTTTAAATTACATAATAAACTTTCTCTCTCTTTCCCTGCCCCTCCATACCTTCCTCCCCTTTCTGTTTCACTCTCCAAAACTTCTCTCAGTCAACTCCTCCTCTCGCCCTCTCCCTCTCTCCCTCTCTCCCTCTCTCC
>CM034536.1:22202309-22205346 GCA_020002185.1 Paraescarpia echinospica | reverse complement strand
GCCCGCCCGCCCGATGTTGCGATTGCATCACATCTTTTTAATTTGACCATAAAACGATGCAACAAATGCTCGTTCTTCCGACTGGTGATATGTTTATCCGCTTTGTGATATCATCTGTTCAACATTGCCAGTACGTAACAATCAACATAAATTATCATATTTCCTTTTGATACGGAGTCTCGTATGTAATAATTTAACTTTCTTCGTCACTGACAACACATCATCGCACTTCAAAGAAACAGACACAGTCGCCAGATGTGAACACTTTCCACGTTAGCAAGACAGATGACTCGTTGCTTCCAAAGTCTAATGTTGATCAATGCACTAGTCTTACATCAAACACCGCGCCTTCCCAACCGTTTGTTAACGGACGCTGGCGAACAATCTGTCGTTGCGAAATGTTATCTCTAAAATTGTGTAAATAACATTATCTTCTGGTGTCTATTGGTGTAAAATCCATGTCATCGTAATCCAATGCTTGGATTTGGGCAGATATATCACGAAAATTAAAAACCGAACGAAAGGCAACGTAAGCAGATTGGACTACGCATGCATAACATGGTTCGCATGTTTGCATTCGCCGTCTTTGCGTTAGACGCGTTATTTGCACACCGAAGGATGTCAATATTTTAACTGTGTGTGCTGACGTTACGAATTTAGTAAATCACCCAAGAATCAGCAGATAAGAAGTGTAGTTATTAAGGTCACGTTTTGTCTTGTTGTTTGCTGTCGTGTTAACATTTCTTTTACCCAAGACCATGATATTAATATGTAAAATGACACAAAATATGTATTCTTAAGTCGTTGCAAGCACAACGCTTCATTTTGGTAACTATGTACACATGTCTATTGTAGTCACAGACAATCATATAGTAATCTTCCAGCTAAACAAACTATGTTTATATTCGACATTCTTCGCAATGTTGGAGATATACGAGATCGTAAGGTTTCTGTATATATTCAGCACGCACACGGATACCGCTTAAACATTATCCCACGCGAGTCGTTTTGTCGTACGTGTTACCTAAAGTACTATAATTGATCCAACATGAACCATCGCAATGGGTCCGCTAGCACGTCTACAATATTTCATCCCCATATATATATATATATATATATATATATATATATGCGAAACTGACGGAGATACGCTTGTACATACGTACAGAGACCCTGTTTTATAATATATCAACCGCAGCAGGTTCGGGAACATATAGTCTATATATAATATTACCTGTCTTCGCAAACTACCGATGTTATCGCTGACACACCTTTCGTACTCCCATTGTGACTAAGATGTATTGGGCTAGCCACCAAAGGGCGACGTCCCGTGCATCCACTACAACTAGGTTGCTCACTCGTCTAGCACCAACCAGGAAGTCGGGTGCATGTCCTATTCGGTAGAGACACAAAACACCTCGTGTCCGTTATACTAAACGTCTGTACGAGGTAGAGTAAAACACCCCACACACGGTGGTAATCGGGTAACCTTTCGTACAGAGCTGGTGGTCCGTGTCGATAAACCCACCTTTGTGAACCACTCTTGCGTTAGCCCGGGGCACGGGGCTGTTTGGAGTATAACCACATTAGACATGCGTACAAGTAGTTAAACAGAATCAACCAACGTATATGTGTGTAGCAGCAACGAACAATGACGAGAATTGTGCTGAACTGTGCGTAAATGCACGGTGTGCTTACACTGTGTGTGCATAATAAACGTTGTAAACTGGGTGCGGTTCACAGAAAGTATTCAGTGCACTGTACACACACCTAACTGTGCTATGTTTACACACACCTGACCGTGCTATGTTTACACACACCTAACCGTGCTATGTTTGCGGTGGCTCAACTGAAGGGCCTACTTCTTTGTTGTGAGACGGGAATTTATGGAATGTTAAAAAGGTTAATCTGCAGTTAACGGTTAATTTTTGGACAATGTTCGAGTCAACGTCGTATATAGACTGTAGCTGTATCAGTACAACAACAACAACAACGACAACAACGACGACAACGACGACAACAACAACAACGACGACAACAACAACAACAACAACAACGACAACGACAACGACAACGACAACGACAACGACAACGACAACGACAACAACAACAACGACGACAACGACAACGACAACGACAACAACGACAACAACAACAACAACGACAACAACAACAACGACGACAACGACAACGACAACGACAACGACAACGACAACAACAACGACAGCAACAACAACGACAGCAACAACAACGACAACAACAACAACGACAACGACAACAACAACAACGACAACAACAACAACAACAACAACGACAACAACGACAGCAACGATGACAACGACGACAACGACGACAACAACAACAATAACAATAACAACAATAACAACAACGACAACAACAACAACAACGACAACAACGACAGCAACGATGACAACGACGACAACGACGACAACGACGACAAAAACAACAACAACGACGACGACGACGACGACAACAACGACAGCAACAACAACGACAACAACAACAACAACAACGACGACAACAACGACAACAACGACAACAACGACAACAACGACAACAACGACGACAACAACAACGACAACGACAACAACGACAACAACGACAACAACGACAACAACGACAACAACGACAACAACGATAACAACGACGACGACAACAACGACAACAACGACAACAACGACAACGACAACAACAACGACAACAACAACAACGACAACAACAACGACGACAACAACAACAACGACAACGACAACGACAACGACAACGACAACAACGACAACAACACCAACAACGACAACGACAACGACAACGACAACGACAACAACGACAACGACAACAACACCGACAACGACAACGACAACGACAACGACAACGACAACGACAACGACAACGACAACGACAACAACAACAACGACAGTATCAGCTGTTCCAACAATAGTAGTGACACTGTAGCAGCAGCAGAATTGCAGCAACTGAAGTAGCCGCATTATTTGTCCGCTACATCAGCGTCACGTAC
>CM034536.1:22172309-22197309 GCA_020002185.1 Paraescarpia echinospica | reverse complement strand
TACCCTGTACGTTGTGGCTAGAATCAGAAAAAAAACATGTGTAGGAAATATATATCGACGCCTGACATTGAATGACACAAGTGCTACCCCTCAGTAACTAAATAAATTTATTTTTAGTATCGACGTCGTAGTTTTGGCATATCCCCCTATACGTGTACTCCGTTTCTACTCCTTGCCAACAATGCTGTTTGCATTACCAAGTACGAACCGTGGCAACGTTCTAAAGTTCTTTTAGTTTTAGACATTAAGTTCTAAGGCGAATCTTCCTTAGACATAATATGCATATATACAAATATTAAAATCATTCTAAGAACGTGGATAACGCGGACGAAATATTAGGGAAATTAGTGTGTCGTTCTATGCGACCATTATTTCATAAATAAGTCAGGCCGATATGTATCGGGAGCGCAAACGAAACCTGACCTAATTTCCGAGTAAGCGCCGACTGTTTTCAGCAAACCCTCAGTTGCGGTTATGCAACAGGTTTTTTGCTCGCTTGACACGTTACTGCATCGCGTTTGTCCAAATAACATGAGGGTGTCACGCTACTCTGGTACGTTGTGTGCCTGCGTGGTGAAATGCGTCAAGTCGGTGGGCTTATACTTTAGAGGGTTGTAATCCAAACGATGTTACCCATTTGGCGACATTATTATCACAGTAGAGAATACCACTGTACCAATCGGGTCACCGGTTGAGCAAGGTCAAGGTCATAATCGCTGGCCCAGCACGTAAATGTGCACGTAAATGTGTGTTACGAACGAAAAACGTCTCGCAATAGCATTGACCCAATTGAAATACATGTACATTGTGAGACGGACAAAGGAGACCATTCATGCCATTGACATTTCAAGTTTTAGAATATTGAGAGTAGATTAACGCCTTTGTCGAATTGGTAGTTGAATGTGTCAAAGTATTATACATATATGATTATGTCAATTATAATAGCAGAATAAATCTTAAACAGGAACAATGTTTCGTGCTGTATAAAGCGAATAATCACAGTCTTTTTTCACATAGTTACTATTTTGTGAAACTTTACGGTGACTTGGATTTTGGTTTCCCCCATAAACCAGACAGTTATTGACAATAAAGCCTTGTAGTCTATAATACACACATCACGTACCTTACTTGTGAAAACTGTTTGCACTGAGATACAGGTTGCAGTGTACTTTCACATGCTCTTCGTAAACCTGGCTTAAATAGCAGACACATAACGCAAGATTTAAAAAGATTGCCACCCAAAACAATAAGGCCGACTTTGGTAACAGGCCAAAGAAGCCGTTGATCTATTGAGAATGACGTTTTAGCAGACGTCCTCGGGTAGCATAAATACGGTCTCATTTCCTATCTAAACTGTTATCTTGCTAATGGAACTTAGCGCGCTGCATTACTACTACTACTACTACTACTACTACTACTACTACTACTACTACTCATTTTAAATTTGAAGAACATATTCCAGTAATTTTGGATTCAGTATTTAAAACAAAATTTATATTTGGTCGCCACTTAATCTCTTGTTGCTAACCCATATACTCTATCAGACGGTGTTCACATGCGTGCGTAGTGCGCACGTACGTACGTACGTACGTACGTACGTACGTACGTATGCACGCATACGCACACAAACAAACATACCCTATACACACGCGCGCGCGGACACACACACACACACACACACTCACACACTCGCACACTCGCACACACACACACACACACACACACACACACACACACACACACACACACACACACACACACACACACACACACACACACATACATACACACACACACACAAACACTCAACAAACATTATTATTACCTTTTCTGTTTGTCTTTCGAAATTACTATAACGAGTTCTTTTTGATTTGAACATATGTTATACACTGATCGATCGTAGCTTAAATAATACACCGACCAGAATGCAATGTATTACAGAAAACTAGGATAAAAGAAAACTAAATGAAGTGCTATCTGGAACTATTGCTGGAAATGTCAGCAGTTAAAACTATGTATGCACTATGTATACGAAACTACACCTAAATTAGTTGATAAGTATATGACGTGACATGTATACATTTAGCCCCCCCCCCCATACACACACACTCTTTAATAATCAGTCGTGGTGTCCACAGGCCGTTATCAAACTGGAGCACGTCACAAATGTATAGCCGCTGAGTTCGTTTTTGCTAGCGTCTAGACAAAGCGACAGTGACAGCGACAGTGCCATGCCACGACCCGCAAGTCGATATTTCTATTTTAGCCATTTGCGTAATGCGCTATTTATGGAAATGCCGTACATGGGCAAGGTATCGCCATATATGGGCGAGCCACGCCGCATCGTACAGCGCGTCGTCGAATGGGCGATACCGGCAATGAGCTCAGCGATGACGCGCCGGACGCCGACCAATCAACGACGAGGGGCGGAGCGCTGCGACAGGACAACACTCCTTATACAGCGTGCAGTTGCACGTGAATTACTCGGCGTGTACTTATAAACACTGAGCAGGGGAATCCTCCATCATTGAAACGAACGGCCTAGATAGAAGGGCACGCACGAGCTTACTCGGAGAAATACAAACACACGCGAGTCGGACACACGCAAATCGTAGTTGTCAGTTCGGGTCGAGTTGTCATAAACACGGAATACACTATCGACGAAATAATGACAATAATCAGAGGAGTATCGCGGATGGATGATCAACAGGTGGGTGTATTTCCCTCTTGTTTGTCGGGGATCCCCTCTTTGTCTATTCTGGGCTCTACGCTAAGGAAATCCCCTCCACCGAAATACTGGGGCGAGTACATGCTTCGGTACAGAGTGTATGAATGGGTTTATGAAATGATACTGGCGTGTACATATTCTGTGAATAGTTGGTCAAGTTCTTATATTCGTTCACTCGCAATCTCAGTCAGTCAGTTAGTTAGTCTGTTAGTCAGTCACTCACTCATTCACTCAGTCATTCAACCGACCTGTCTGCCTGTCTCTCTGTTTGTATGTGTGTCTGTCTGTCTGTCTGTCTGTCTGTCTGTCTGTCTGTCACTTGTCCACACACACACACACACACACACACACACACACACACACACACACACACACACACACACACACACACACACACACACACACCACACACACACACACACACACACACACACACACACACACACACACACACACACACACACTCACTCACTCACTCAGTAACTCACTCTCACTTAGTCATTCACTCACTAACTCACTCACTCACTCACTCACATATTCATTCTCACACACTCACCCACCCACCCACCCACCCACCCACCCACACACCCATTCGCTCATTCGCTCATTCGCTCATTCGCTCATTCGCTCATTTACTCACTCACTTGTGGGTTATTTAATCAGTTGTAATTATATATATACACTATGTGTGTTAGGATACAGCGCCAACGCATGTTGGTGCCCCATTCTTCCATAATACTCTAGTGCAACAGTTCGTCTGTATTCGTTATTAATAACAGTTCCACGAACGGCGCCCTGCCGGCGTACACAGTACTGGTAGTGCGGGGGGTGCGGGCCGCGTTATCTTTCTCATCCACAACAGCCGATGATGTGGCTTCTTCGTGGAAGCCTGATTCGTCATTCTGGGTCGAATATCTCACTGAAACGTTCGCGCTTTCCGCCATTAGCGTTTTAGATATTGCAGCTGTCTTATACACAGTGAAAATACATCTTCTTGTTTTTATCGATATATTTTTCACGAGCGCTTTCGAATCGCGACAGTAATGGCGTTGGTTGGTTGTTGATCAGCTGGCGTTGAGCAACACCTGTTTATCCATTTGTGCATTCAAAAGCACGCCAGCACGGTCGAATGACACGCTTGACTAGGTGCAAACTGTTGTGTTGCGCAGACCACTCACAATACATCGTTGGCACTTGTTGGCTGTTACTCGCAACTTATTTGCACTTTGTGCATTAAAAATGCAGACGGTAAATGTATTTCACGAATGTCATGAACATCGCCAACGGTACTTGTCATGCTTTCAACGTAATAAGTGATGGTGATACGTTTTATCCTAGCGATACGTTTTACAGCCACTGGCGCCAGACAGGCGCTACGTGTGTCGCTCCCGTGCCCGAGTTGCGTACACTATCCCAGCTGTGACAGCATAAAACCCCCATGCCTGGATTTCTGTAACCCCGACCCGCAATAAACCTCACCTCGTACCATGGATCATGCGTGAGCTGTTGCGTCGGCGGCCCAAAAAGCCTACCCAGGCATTGGTCCCCCTGTGGTTCGAGCCGGGCTGTGGGAACGGTCACAGCGGTGACATAAGTGCAGGTGACAAGGAATTCGGTAACCCGAGCCGCTGTCAGCTGTCGGTTGCACGGGTTGCGGCTACTGCCTCAAGCCTGTTACATTCTGACTTCTGTTCCCCGCCAGCGCTACTCGGCTTTCACACCACCCCGCCGACAAGTGGCCTATAGGTCGGGGTCTAGGGTGGATACGTGGGCGGTTAGCAGGGTTGGGACACAATGCAAATGAAAGCGAAATTGACCACATGACTTGTTAATGTATCATCTTCCAGTGCAACTGTATAACAACGCGGGTTACGTTAAATCGCTATCAGTGCACAATACGCGTCCTCGCAGTGTCTCGTCGCGTTGTTGGTGTCTGGTTAGGTGACAGTGTCGCGTTGTTGGCGTCCGGTTGGTTGACAGTCTCGCGTTGTATCTTGTTAACTTATTATCTTCCAATGTAACTGTATAACGACGCCGGTTCGGTTGAATCATCATCAATGCATAGTACGCGTCCTCGCATTGTCTCGTCGTATTGTTGGTGTCTGGTTAGGGGAGAGTCTCGCGTTGTTGGCGTCCGTTTAGTTGACAGTCTCACGTTGTGTCATTCCAGGTTCCGGACAGCGGATTCGATGTCGTCAGCTCCGATGCCGGGATTTCGGTGATCACGGCGCCGAAGACCTACCAGTCGCAGCGATCCATTCCGGATCTAGACGAGATCCTCACGGAGCTGGACAACACCAACTTGGAGTACAACGCCGGATTCATGACGGATGACGTCATATACCTTGACATGGACACCAAGATGTACGAGGAAGGCAGCGGCGCGAATCTCGTCAAACAGGAGGCGAAAACTATGGACAAGACTTCCTGTGCGCAGGGGCAGTCCGAGTGGTCGCCGGAAGACATGCTGCTGCGAGAGGAGCGAGTGAAAATCCAGTATGCGTGCGTGGCACTCGATCTTCCCGACAGTGAGTATATGTCAATGTTATATTTCTAATCGCCATTAGTCGCTAAGATGTACAACTTGTAAAAGTTTACGACCACTGCGAACAAAAGGCACACTTACGACGTTCGTAAATTTGATGAGTAGTCGTCGTCTGCCCACTTAGTTCTTGTTGACAAATACCCGCCCCCATAGGCTATGACTTTAGGGTTGACTCAGTACACGGCGAGATGCGGGGGTACGTGGATTGTCGAGTTGTCGGACAGGGGCTGTTATGCGTGATATGTTGTCGGACGTGTAAACACGCTCATTACCGGTGGATGAGTAAACACAATCGAACCGATTCTGCGAACGGCGCCTTGTGTTTATCTGGGCGAGATAAAACGTACAAGTGATTTACACTGGTGTAAGGAGTCTAGCAAAATTCCAGAGCGACATTAACGACATATTTAGTTAGTTATCGGCATACTCTCGTAGATGACAGATGCCCCTATGATTTGACCGAAGGCCAGTTCATTTATCGCATTTGCAAGTTATTACTCACACATGTTTACGAAACCTTACACGCACTTTAAAAGCTAGATACTTTGGCCGATGACGCTGTAAATGCCGCTGACTTTCGTCAACAGTTGGTGGTTAAACTGTAACTAATATGACAGCATTCGGTGCGCTGCTGATAACTAAAATTTACCGATTGCCGAATTGTATATCAGCATGACGCGCAAATTACAGTGACGTTGTTTATATGTTTACACATATACTGATGACGTAGTTTGTTGTTGACAGATCCGTACAAGTGGACCGCGGAGCAGGTGCAGAAGTGGATCCGGTGGACCCTCATTCTGTACAACCTTCAAGAGGGATTCGCCGAGAACTTCTGGTTGGACGGCACGAGTCTGTGTATGCTGTCCAAGCAGGACATGGTATGTCGGTCATCGCATGCCGGCGAGTACCTATACGCCGAACTGGACATTTGGAAGAATGGTGAGCGTCGTGTACGGTCTAGTTTTGTCTGTGATACGATATTTCTATCACCTATGATCACATGTCTACCACTGCTGCCGCTTCTACTGCTGCTGCTGCTGCTGTTGCTGCTGCTGCTGCTACTGCTGCTACTGTTGTTGCTACTGCTGCTGCTGTTGCTACTGCTATTACTACTACTACTACTACTACTACTAATACGTCTACTACTAATACGTCTACTAATACGTCTACTACTACTACTACCACTACTACCACCACTACTACTACTACTACTAATACGTCTACTACTACTACGTCTACTACTACTACTACCACTACTACCACCACTATTACTACTACTACTACCACACAACCATTATCATACATATTAACCACCACTGACAACAATAACCATCACTGTCAAGGCACCTGCTAGATGTTGTCGCCACAAACAACTAGTGACTGTCATGCATAAATAATCAACCGCGACGGTTGCTTAGTGCAGTATGATAACACGTAATCTCCCCGAGTTGTTGACTGAGCCCCCTAGCGGGGTTGTGACGTCACGCATCAGGCCACGCCCCGTAGCGCGGCCAAAGCAAACACCGCGAGAAAAACTAACCGCAACACGCCGGCTTTGTTCCTGACCGGCTGCCTGTCAACCAATCACCGCTATGCGACAGGGTTACGCGATAGCGGGGTACGGGTGTTTCGGCATTCCACGGGTAACAGCGTCGCGGCTTGTGGGGGTGATTTACCTTCTCCCGATGTAAAATCGAGACGACGGCCTGAAAGTTTGATAGGAATGGTCGCAACTAGGCGGGACGCAGCGATGAACGGACAGGTGGCGCTAGTTGTATTTTTGATATAACATTGCAGTGCAGATTAGCTGGCAGCCATTGATGGAACGCGATGTTCATTAAGGATTCGTTTTTACAGGATGTTTCGAGTTAATAAAAACCTAAATTAATTAAACTGTTTACACTTTGGAGAAATAACAGGTAAAGTCTTAAACTATTTTAATGTTGTCATCCGAATTCAACGAATTTTAAACTTCGATATTTTGAAATGATCCCTCAGACAATACGCAATTGTTACGGCGAGTGCAACGTATCATTCTCCGTTTTACAGCGAGCAACATAAGCATGATGTCGTCGCCGCAAGAGGAGGAATTGTCGACATTCGCTGACATGGAAACGGTGAACGCGTCGAATGTGTGCAACTTTCGGTCGGTGCACGAAGCAACGGACTTAGGGTTATGTATGCCGCTCATGTCGAGTACGGCGGCGCCGCTAGGGGATGCTTCGTCAACAATGACCTTTATGGACATGGCCTTCAACGAGGACGTCAAGCCGACATTCGGCGCGTCATTCGGCGAAACGACCGGAAACGGAAGTTCGGCCATTGCTTCGTCGTCAATGTCTGATTGGAGTCTCAGCAGCAGCGGGTCGTCGGGAAGTCTCGGGAATAGTCTCGACGGAAGTTTGGCGTGCTCGCGGGCTCTCGAGGAAACGAGAACAGGTAAATAGAGTTTTGTTTTAAACACACATACGCTAACGCAAGCGCGCGCGCGCACACACACACACACACACACACACACACTTACACACACACACACACACACACACACACACACACACACACACACACACACACACACACACACACACACACACACACACACACACACACACACACACACACACACACACACACACACACACACACACACACACACACACACACACACACACACACACACACACACACACACACACACACACACACACACACACACACACACACACACACACACACACACACACACACACACACACACACACACAGCAATTTAATTAGCTGAATACCTTCCCACAGAACGACAAGGCCCTGATTACAACCATTTACACGCAAAATATCAGCTACATTTGATATATCAAACGATCACTTGCTCTTATGTTTGACGGTGCTAACTGGAACTTTGTGTTCGCTTCAGACCTGAGCGTGCTGACGAGCAAATACCGAGGCACGACGAAACAGACAATCCACTTGTGGCAGTTCTTGAAAGAGTTGCTTCTCCAGCCGCACATGTACGAAGGCTGTATCCGGTGGCAGGACCAAGTCAAAGGTATGTAGGCCTAGTTGTTCACTCTCAGATCGTGTATCGCCGAGTTCCGTTTTTGTGTTAACCTTTACGACCATGAAATGCGGGAACTTCATTTGGGCAGGGAAAATGGGATTCTGTTGAAGGTTGTGAAATGTTCCCATAAAATTGTAATAACTAAGAAATTCCAAAAACAGAACATCTTGCGGGTTGAACAAATTCTTAATTGATTGTAGTTGAAATAATGTTGGTTCAACGCGTGTGCCTGTGTTAATTTTGAGACAAAACATTGACCGGACTTTCTTTTGTGTGCAGGAATCTTCAAGATCGAGGATTCAGTGCGAGTGGCCAAGCTGTGGGGCCAGCGCAAGAACCGCCCGGCGATGAACTACGACAAACTGAGTCGTTCCATCCGTCAGTACTACAAGAAGGGCATCATCAAGAAGACAGCCAGCTCCAAGCGGCTCGTCTACCAGTTCTGTGCCCCCTACGTCTGAACCAAATGCCCTGTTGGCGGATAACCGCAGGAGCAAGATATTTTACGGAGATGCCACTGTGGAGCAAATCCGAATTTTGACGGCAATCGTTTGTCGGAACTGTTTGGTACGTTGGTGAAAGGCATGCATTTGTCTGAAGAGGTGAACGTTTTCTGAATCACTTGGTCTCGGGCCATTCTGTGAGGTTGTTGTAGTTGTTAGCCAAGAGCGGGTGACTGCTCAGGGTAATTTCACTACGAGGACATCGGGGGTGATTTGGGGTGGGCAGGCTGTCTGGACGAGCCTCTCTTTAGCAGTATTACTGAGCATATAAGCAACAAGGCTCGCAGTCATGTACAAGAAAGCCGCCAGTGTTCAGTCGAATCTACGCCGAGTAAGTAGGCTAATGTACCGCACAAATCACCTCAGCCACGATTCGCGTACACAGGCGACGGCTTGTGGCGCCGAGGTATTTCAACCGTTGAAATTCGTTCGGCCATAAACGCACGCGTGTAATACAAAGAGACATTCCAACGCGCTGACTGTCGCCCTGTGCGCTTGACATGCTCAGGAGACGTGACACGGCGCATGTTTTAATATTCGTGTGTCATCGCATTATCTACTTACCGCGGCGTAGGATGATTGTTTAACGCGGCATTTCCGGCGGGTTCGTCAAAGCGATTTGTCTAAACTCGTGTGAAATGATCACTTTCGTATGTAGCCTACCAAAATCCTCTGCGGGTCCAGAGAGTGGAGAGTAGACAGCTATGAGTATACACTGTTACGTTACGTCTTACTATGTTGTACAAGGTGTGTGTGTGTGTGTGTGTGTGTGTGTGTGTGTGTGTGTGTGTGTGTGTGTGTGTGTGTGTGTGTGTGTGTGTGTGTGTGTGTGTGTGTGTGTGTGTGTTTGTAACTTAAGGCAGCGCGGGCGAAGGCATATTAAACAAAGGTAGTTAACATGAAAAACGTCGAAGTCAACAGTGAACAAAGACCGACGGCCGAGTCACGTCGATAACGTGGGAGTATTGTCAACGTGTTTATGCTCGAATGCGGGCTTGACGGGGTGACGGCTGAAAGGGACACAGGTTTCGCCCCCATTCACCTGAGTAACTATTGCCCGCACTGAGCTGAACTGAAAGTCGTTGTTCTGAGTTGTGCTCGCGATGAGTGTACGCTGGTGTTGGCTTATAACAACGTGACTACTGTGCGCAGTAACGCGACAGATAGCCCCAAGGCTGTATGTGCGTTGTGTGCTCAGCCGATATCCATCTATGACCCTGCTAGATAAGCTTACCACGCACGCAGAACAAACGTCACCGGTCTAGACCGGCGTACGCTGCAACTCGGTATACGCTGCAGTAACGGCAGCAGTAACACAGCATTGTTGCAACAAGGTCGAGGCAATTGATGGACCAACCACGAAATCGTAATGACGGGGTTATTACCGCTATTATCTTCCAATTGTGTCGAGTAATTTTGGGTAAATGCGCTGGAATTAGCCTGCATGTACCAGCATCGATGTTAACTGCCTCTTGTCACGGGTCGGCGATCGGACCAATTATATAGATATATTATATATATTTCTTTGTTGTGTTATTTTAAAACTGGTGCGTGCGTGCGTGCGTGCGTGTGTGTGTGCATGCGTGTGCGTGTGCGTGTGCGTGCATGTGAGTGTACATGTTGGCATTCATGTTTATACATAGTTTGTGCCATATTATTTTTGTACGTAAACTGTGAACATTATTTGTATATGTTAGCAGCAGTCAAACTGCATCAGCGGAATTCATTTGGCCGCTCTTTGTTGTTGTAGACCGTCATCTTATTTGTTTATAAGAAAAGGAAATGCACGGTGCTTGTTGAAAAGACAACGACAGTTAGTATGCGTAATTATTGAAACCTGAATGTAATATTCTGTACCACCAAATAACAGAATACAAAAAATACGTTTATATATACCAATTTACCAGTTGATAGTTACCCGTTCTCCATGTTGTCTTTATCAAAGTGCTGTTTCGTATGTACGATAATTCGGTAGCAATTTCCATTTCCCAAAGTTGTGCTGTATGCATTATAGGTCGTGTTTGCTATGGGACAGTGTATCTGCGACTGTCTCTGTGCATGTTTTGTTTAGATATATGCCACCGAACAGTATATATTGTAAATAAGCTATGCGATAAGATGAAATCGTTATCTCATGCGCCTCCTGGTGGTCGCGAGATGAAGTACGTCACCGCAAGTTAATGTCGCAGAAGCATTTCGCTTACTGAAGCGTTGATCGCTAGTCAAACTAGAGGGGTAAGAGGCGGACTGAGTCATTGGGTCATCGGATGACCGGGTGATATATAATATGCGCAATTGTTTGAGAAAGCATAGTTATAACAATGTACATTGCTGTATGCGTACGATATGACGGATACACATCTGCGCATATGTTGTTATCTGCCTGCGTAGCAGAACTGAACAGAGAGCTTTTGTATATTGTCTACGATATTTTTCATAAAATGTATTGAAACATCTTCACTTTGCCTTGTCGATATGTTTTATTCACTTGGTCAGTTCGTTGACGTCGGACAGCCATCGTTGGGTCGACGCCATCTGATTTCTAGTGACCAAGTCCAACCCCTCCATCTAGATAGTTGATCAATGACATATTAGGCATAGATCCATGCAGTCCTATATATCATTGTTATTGAAAAATTTTGTTATATAATATAAAGTATACATGTTTTTATACATTTACATACACACATTTGTTTTAATGATCAGAAGTTTTATAAATAATTATTTGCATTATTGAATATCAACCTTGTAACTCGTTGCATTCGTGAATTGCTATGGACAATTACCAGTATATTACCTAGCCGAGGATAACATCAGTCGGGGTGAGGCGTTTACATGACGACACAAAATGGGCATATATCGGGTTAATACAAGTAAATTACATTCTCTCTGGATGCCACGTAAATGTGATATATCTAGGATAGACTATCCCGGACGAAACATTCACGTTGAACAAATACCGGTAAACGTTATGTTTTAAACACTATTTTGGTTGATGGAGCACAGCTGGGCAGTCGATATGTCAGAGAATTATGCAGTTTATACCTGATGTTATGATCAAAGCGATCCGACGCTTTACAATTAATTTCCTTACACGCACTGTAAAGACATCAAGACAACAACACCAACTACGATAGTGACAATGACGACGACCACGTCAATAACGATGACGACGACGATGAAGACAATATTAGTAACAGCAGCAGCAACAACGACGACGACGATGAAGACAGTACGAACAACAACACAACAACAACGACGACGACGATGAAGACAATACGAACAACAACACAACAACAACGACGACGACGATGAAGACAATACGAACAACAACAAAACAACAACGATGACGACGATGAAGACAATACGAACAACAACAAAACAACAACGATGACGACGATGAAGACAATACGAACAACAACACAACAACAACGACGACGACGATGAAGACAATACGAACAACAACAAAACCACAACGATGACGACGATGAAGACAATACGAACAACAACAAAACAACATCGATGACGACGATGAAGAAAATACTAACAACAACAAAACAACAACGATGACGACGATGAAGACAATACTAACAACAACAAAACAACAACGATGACGACGATGAAGACAATACTAACAACAGCAAAACAACAACGACGATGACGATGAAGACAATACGAACAACAACAACAAAACAACAACGACGACAATGAAGACAATACGAACAACAACCAAACAACAACGACGACGACGATGAAGACAATACGAACAACAACAAAACAACAACGACGACGACGATAAAGACACTACTAACAACAACAAAACAACAACGATGACGACGATAACGATGGAGACAATACTAACAACAACAAATTAACAACGACGAAGACGACGAGACAAAATCTAAACAAGCTACACAAACTACACAAGAATGTTATCCGCTACTATCAACGCTGCTGTGTAATTTCACAATTAAGCACGCGACAATTCGCACGTTTCTCGGTCCCTTGTACAACGACAACAACACAGCGATAATCCGTCGATTAACCCGACGTAATCCCGTTATAATACCCCATGTTCAGCACTGCGATACCATTGCCACTGTGACCGTTCCTCTCGGGCTAGCCTAATCATAACCGACAGGTTAGCGGGGTTTTGTAAGGTCTTTAATAGGGCTAGACCCAAGGGTTGCACCCCACGTAGGCTGGCCGTGTACCGAAGAAGAGAGAATACGCCGCAGGAGACGCCACGGTTGATTACCTCCATAATGTTTACTTTGGCTCCTTGGGTGCTCCGTGCATGTCGTGTGGTTTCACTGAAGCTTTTTAAACCACCTGTTATGTACATATTGCCGACGTTTTGTTACCATCATTTATACGTTAGTCTACTTATACATTATATTATTATCAAGCCTTCCTACCCTAAACGCAGAAAGTAATACCCAGTTGCATAGCCGAAGGCCGTTAACCCGGTATCCCAGCCACCCCTAATTAGTGTCATTAGCAGAACTACTGTTACAGCATAGGATACCGTTAACTAGGCTTACAAAATCAACAACAGCGATAAAATGATATTGCGCACGTGATCCACAGCTGGTTAGATGAGATACTGAAAGACGACGTAGTGTCGATGTTTTGTGTGGCCTACAACGCAAAACATCGACAACATAACTCAATTTAGTACTTCGTTGTTGGTGATGTGAACATCAAACCTGTTGCCTCTGTCAGGAAGCTCACTTTGACACTCACATGAGCATGAAGCAGCATGTTGATGCTGTTTGCAAGAAGTGTAACTACCATCTGAGACGTATTAGCTCCATCAGGGCCTATATCACGAAGTCTGTCTGCCATTCATTGGTCATTGCGCTGGTTGTTTCAAGCTTAGATTACTGCAACGCTCTGCTGCTGGACCTAACCGAATTTCACTTAGCACGTATCCAGAAGATCCACAATAGGGCAGCCCTCCTAGTTGTCCTCACACCTATATCTTCACACATCACGCCAGTACTGGCGCTTCTGCACTGGTTGCTAGTCAGACAACGCATTGTGTTTAGAGTACTTGTGTATATTTACAAGGCGCTCCATGGTTTGGCGCCGGAATACCTTGCACATCTACTACACCCACGTACTCGCAACCCTCGTCTTCCGCAGCTTCATGATCATCTGCAGCTTGCATTTCTAACCGCTGGTGACGAGGCCAGCCTCGAGGATAATCTCAGGGTAGCCCGAGCCCCTGAACTTAGTCAGTCACCATACCCATGTAATTCATCACAATGTGGAACTGTCCCGGGGTGACTACATGCGACATGTACTTCTCTGGAAATTTGCATATGAGGGGAAAAGCCTTCATGCACCCACCGAGGTCGCACGTGTTGAGGACGGACCTCGGAGGTAGCTTCTTCAGACCGTCTCAGTAGCTCCTGGATAACAGAGTATTCGGTGAATGGCTGGTTGATCGGGGTAAAATAATCAATGGTCGACTTCCTGGCTGGCTTCGTTCCAGTGGCGGAGATGAATCCACCAAACGCTGGGACCGGCTGCTTCCCACTGCTCCCCATCATCCGCACCAAGAACCATACACGGTACTCCGTCAAACTCGTTTTGTACACCTTGTCGTTCTCCGCAGGAGGTGTGAACACGGCTCCATCTGGGAATTTGGGTCCTACTCGTTTGTAAATATGTAGAGGAGGGAGGGTTTTGGGGCTATCCACCTTGAGTGACCGACTCTTAGCCCGGTCATAGAGCGGCAAGCCTCGCTCCTGCATGCTATCGAAGCCAGGTTTCACCTCCTGAATCATGATGCCGCCTGCACTATTCACGACATTGGGGCCATGGACATTGGTAGTGATTTTGTTTAGGTTATCCAATTCCACATGGAACACGTCGTTACCTTCCCCAGTAATAATCTGAGGTGTCAGGTAGGTCGACATCTCATTGATGGCCTTAGCCATGGCCGTCTCGAGTTCCAGGCCGAAGTCGTAAGATTCAGAGTGGCCGAGTCGGTTGAGGATGGTGGTCAGTTCTTTGCTGTGGTATAGGTGCCGGACTTTGCAGCAGAGGAGGATGTGTTTCGACAGCTTCCACTCACCCTTCGTCACCGCACGGCAGACAGTAGACAGCACGAGGCGTCTCGTCTTCCCACACTTCTCCCCAACCTCTGCCTCTTCAGATATAAGAATGTTGAAGAAATATATATGTAGGTTGTACGCGTAGGCCACAACATCCGCCACCGCGATGCTGGCATTGTAGACTAGATCGTATGTAACAAAGCCCTTGACACCTGGATTCATGTTGGTGAAAACAATTTGCTCACTGATTTTGTGAACCTCGAGTCGGTTCTTGAGCTTCTCGCTCCTATAGTCAAGCTTTGTGTAGCCATTTTGCTCCAGTTCCGTGATGTAGAGGAGCCGCAGGGAGGGGAGCTGCGCCACCTCATTCTGCTCAATCACATGATCACCAATGAATTCTCCCACAGATCTGAATGCCTGCTGATGTGCAGCAGTCTTGCAACCCTGTTCTGTGTCAAAATTGCGGGTCTCTGTTCGCCTCTATCCACGAACACGACTGCGGTACTTGGTGTTGAACGAATTGCGGCAAACAGGTCTTTGCCTTTGACCTCGCGATGTAGACGGGTATATTCCAGTGCTAGGGCTCGAAGATCAACCTCCTTCCAAGCAGCCGGCCTCTTGTTCCATGATGGAAACTTGATTCTCTCTTGAGTCTTCCCGGATACCTTTATCTCAAGCCTTTCGCAGAAGATGCATTGTGGTGGGAATAGTAGCCAATACTAGCCATGCGTAGGACGATGGCGATTTTCGGGGAGAGCATGACGCTGATGCTTCTGTTGAAGTATCTACTGTACCCTTCAAACGATTCAACTTTGTTATGAAGTGCTGGTAGCACCCTCGGTGATACCCAATTGTTTCTAGATCTACACCGTCAAGACTCTCAGGGATGAGACGACAAACATCTGCCATGCGATGAAGTGAATTGTGAGGCTCAGCAAGTCTTTTATCACGAATACCATGAAGTTGCGCCAACCTATCAACTGGTGATTCCTTGACGTTGGTAAATGATGTAAAGGGGCCAGGGTCAATGCCAATGATGTGTAAAATGCAGGTCGGAAGGCACTTCTGGTATACTTCCGATCCATCACGCTTTCTTTTCTTGGTAGCCATGTGCTAGGCACCACCACCATAGTTGTATCACTACACTACTCTGAAAACGTTAAGTACCTTATCAGACACAAGTCAGCAAGGTATATGGCGCATTGAAGTACCTCATCTGATATAATAGCAAAATAATACATTAAATGTACATAAAACTAACAAATGCTCCTATTATCGCCCACTTGAAGTTAAAGTTAAAACTAAACTTTAAAACTAATGTAAATAAGTATAACAATTAATACACATATAATTCGTTAACATGTTCGTCAAGTTGAAATAATAATTACATAAACGGTTTTTCTTAATATACAGCTATTAATTCACTCACTTCAACGTTTCAACAAGTGTCGCTTGTCTGAGTCACGTGTGGGAAAGCCTGCCGCCACGCCATCTGGCGAGCAGAGAACAAATTGTTTCTGATGAAGACTACCGGTGAAACGTTGAAGTTGAGTGAATTAATAGTTGTATATTAAAAAAAATCATTTATGTATATACATATAAATTTATATAAATTATATAAAAAAATACACTAACATTAATGTGTGGTGTCGAGGGTAAGTTGCGCATAGATAGTACTCGAGTCGATGTAGATACTGATCGTAGTGGATAGTTTTTATGTAGTTTCCTTTCTTCTTGGACTCCTAAGTAGCCCATTTTCTGCCTAGTAGTGGCATGTAATGTTGAGTCAGTGCTTATGCGCAATCACCTATCCTTAACTTAATATTTTTCAGGCTTGAAAATATGCTATTATGTGCATTTTGAGGCAATAAATATCGTTGAAGCGTCGACGTATCCATCTCAAGCGATTCCTCATGCTACAAGTATACGAAAAAATGGGTTCATTTGTCTTTGTACGATGACTGGTTCAAAAGTTATGGATATCCTTGATTTACCAGTCGCACGTGACAACATCTAAAATGGCTGCCAAACGGACCCCTTCGGACATTATTTCGAAATGTGAACATCCATATATGTTTAATAGACACCTTCAGGGTTGCAAAAAAGTAAGTTTCATTTAGAAATCCACTGGGTGCATGGGGGGGGGGGGCGTACCTTCCGACTGTACTATAACTGGTCCTGCCAAATGGAACGAACTGCCACTGACTCTACGAGATGCTCCGTCTGTGTTTTTATTTAAACGTCACTTGAAGGCATATTTAGTGACTCTTATTAGTTAATTTATTAATCTTTTTAAAATGTATTATTTATTTATTTATTTATCTTATAAATTAACTAATTGATAACTAATGTATATGTCATTTTAATTGTTTTATAATGTTTCTATATTGTGAGCGCATTGATTAACAACCTTAAGTTAGAGAAGTAAAATAAAAACACCCTCTGCAGAAACATTGTCAAAGTATTACTCGATTTGATTTAGCCGCGAATCCAGCTGTTTGAGATGGAATATGATAATGCTGGTACTTTTGTTGTTGTTGTTGTTGTTGTTGGCGATGTTGCTGTTGTTGTTAATCATCCCTCCCTATCCGCCTTCCTCTTCATATCTCCTCTCCTTCCCTGTGTCTCCCGATTTTCGGTGTCTCTGTGTCTCGGTGTTTTGATGTCTCGATGTATCGATGTATCGATGTATCGGAGTCTGCCTGTCTGTGTCTCTCTGTTTTATTATTATTTCTCTGTGCTTGCTCTGCCTGCGCGTCTACCTGTATGGCTGAGCTGCCCGCCCTTTCTGTTGTATCCACGTTTCAAAATGTACTGGTTGTAAAGTATAAACACATTCAACCAAATGCACCGAACCGTTCTCTCCATTCGCCTGCGGGTCCGGAAAATGCTCACTGGGTCAACTACTAGTGTTTAATTATTATTCACGGAAACCCGCTTACCTCATGGCGAATAAATGTCACACACCATTAATTGTAACTTGCGAAACGCCCATCTTGCACGTGCCCGTGCACTTGAAAGACCCTTGTACATGGCTAGTAAAATTATTCAATTTAGAAAATATGTGCACTTAGTTGACACTGGCACGCACCATGTGTGTGTGTGTGTGCGCGCGCGCGTGCGTGTGCGTGTGTGCGATGTGTGTGTGTGTGTGTGTGTGTGTGTGTGCGTGTACGAATTACTTTCACTATATCATTGCATACTCACTTCAACACAATATTATCACAAGGACAAATGCATACATTTATAGTCTTGTTATCGGACATAACTATTATCTAAAAATAAATTATAATAATCGACATACCAAAATTATAAATGCGCGCAAAGTATGTATAGTTGTAGTTTCTAATTAAGAGTAGTGTCATTCTAACGTGGGCGTTCTTATCGACTGGGAAACGTCCTCGGCAGCGCAGTGCTCGCGCACTACACGCAGAGCCCGCAGAGCCTTTGTAGACCCAACTTGTCATGCGTCTTAATCTCAACAGAACATCGTAGCTGGAAGTCTCGTTTTTTCATTCGAGTCCGAGGTTCCTTCGTGTGCCCGATGACACACACCGTGAGTTGTCCTCACGTGCAGACACGCTTCCAGACATAACTAATCTTTTCCCAGACGTCAAGTGTCACGATAGAAAGAAAAACGAAAACTGCCCAGGCATTAAGGGTGTTTGCACAGGTCTCCTACACAAACGTAAAGCATTACGCATATGTCAGAGGGTGAATCTGGCCTCGATACATATCCTCGAATGTTGTGTTCTTTTCTGTTTCTTCCCTCTCACCGTTCTTGCATTGCTGTCTCCACCAACCGTCTCCACTCCCCTGTTTTTCGCTCTCAATCTCCACGGCTTTCCTAAATCCCTCCAAACATCTCTACTCAAGTCCCAGTGCAGTCTCGGTCGTCCTCGCCTTCCTGCCGTTACACTCTCCGGGTATCAGCTTTCTTTGTCAACCGTCCTACTCCCGTTCGCTCTACAGGGGTCAGCACACTGTTGAACTTCCTGCTTGATTACAGACGAAAAAAAGTGCATTATATTTTTGAGAAATGATTTTTTACAATGTTCACTTGCTCTGACATAAGTGCATTTGAGTAGTCAGATTTCTAGATGTGATTGTAGCAGCTGTTGACAGTAAAATGGTGTCTTTTTAGCTGATTTTACTAAGCGGAAGGGTATCTGGCAGCAATTTGGCTAGTTGACACTTTAGCCGGATTACTGCCTGCATGCATTTGTAAATATTGACGGGTGTCATACATACAGGCATTTTGCAAGAGCTAGAGATATTAGATTTTGACTAAAATCGACCAGCATGTCAATGAGATGATAATAACAGCAGGTGGGAAGTTTAAGAACCTTTATAGGTCACGTTTTCTTATAATCACACAAAACATTAACATGGTCGCCAATGGGAAAACTGACAGTGTGCTGAGCCCAAGTAGAGAGCCTGGCAACGAAAGCACGCTATAGTCATTGCACAATGTCGGAGGATGCGTTTTACTTCAAATATCTTGAAACAATTACTGAAAATACGTGTATGGCAAAATTACAGTTGAATGGGACAAACCGTTTTGGGATATTACAGACTTCTCATCAGTCTGCAAGTCAAAATCACAGTGACGGAACACATGTCTTATAAGGGGAGTGGGGTGCGTATGCCAGTAGTTAAGCCTCAATTTGAAAATCTGAATGAAAATGAACCAATAACATTGCAGCAGGGTGATTCATCAATCGTTTTTTGTTTACTTCAGCTAATTAAACACAAGTGAATATGTTGTCATTGACCCTAATGAAGTCTGAGGACAGTGATTAGCTGGAGTAGGCCATAGCCGGAGCCTGTTATCAGATCTGTCTACTGACTGGACCTTTTGGCCAATTAAGCAAGTGGCATTGTTTTCTGAATGTCTGCTAATTAAGCTGTGTAATATTATGTAATTGAACTACTTGAGACGTCTGGCCTTTGAGGATTTCACACCCTAAGTTGACTTTTTGTTGATGTTTACCTTTGTAAATAGGGCACAAGGTAAAAAAATCAATATACATTTGAATGTAACGTAACAACTACCTGTATTAAATTTTCTTATAAAACACTTATTGGACTTTCTGGAAAACTGTATCAGGAGTTCATAGTGCCACCTGAGAACGTTGTGCTGGATTACAAATTGTCCAACAGGGAAGTGCTGATTTTTCTGGTGCCTTGCCAAGTTTGGTGGCATCTTTGAAATGTACATAAAACACAAACACCTGGAGGGATTACAAAAATTAAAATTGCAGAATGCTTGTAACATTGGTGCCTATAAAGTGTGTTGTTTTCAACATTTTTCTCCAAAATCACCATGCCTATTTAGTAGAGAGCCTGGCAACGAAAGCACGCTATAGTCATTGCACAATGTCGGAGGATGCGTTTTACTTCAAATATCTTGAAACAATTACTGAAAATACGTGTATGGCAAAATTACAGTTGAATGGGACAAACCGTTTTGGGATATTACAGACTTCTCATCAGTCTGCAAGTCATAATCACAGTGACGGAACACATGTCTTATAAGGGGAGTGGGGTGCGTATGCCAGTAGTCAAGCCTCAATTTGAAAATCTGAATGAAAATGAACCAATAACATTGCAGCAGGGTGATTCATCAATCGTTTTTTGTTTACTTCAGCTAATTAAACACAAGTGAATATGTTGTCATTGACCCTAATGAAGTCTGAGGACAGTGATTAGCTGGAGTAGGCCATAGCCGGAGCCTGTTATCAGATCTGTCTACTGACTGGACCTTTTGGCCAATTAAGCAAGTGGCATTGTTTTCTGAATGTCTGCTAATTAAGCTGTGTAATATTATGTAATTGAACTACTTGAGACGTCTGGCCTTTGAGGATTTCACACCCTAAGTTGACTTTTTGTTGATGTTTACCTTTGTAAATAGGGCACAAGGTAAAAAAATCAATATACATTTGAATGTAACGTAACAACTGCCTGTATTAAATTTTCTTATAAAACACTTATTGGACTTTCTGGAAAACTGTATCAGGAGTTCATAGTGCCACCTGAGAACGTTGTGCTGGATTACAAATTGTCCAACAGGGAAGTGCTGATTTTTCTGGTGCCTTGCCAAGTTTGGTGACATCTTTGAAATGTACATAAAACACAAACACCTGGAGGGATTACAAAAATTAAAATTGCAGAATGCTTGTAACATTGGTGCCTATAAAGTGTGTTGTTTTCAACATTTTTCTCCAAAATCACCATGCCTATTTGGGGTCAGCACACTGTTGAACTTCCTGCTTGATTACAGAGGAAAAAAAGTGCATTATATTTTTGAGAAATGATTTTTTACAATGTTCACTTGCTCTGACATAAGTGCATTTGAGTAGTCAGATTTCTAGATGTGATTGTAGCAGCTGTTGACAGTAAAATGGTGTCTTTTTAGCTGATTTTACTAAGCGGAAGGGTATCTGGTAGCAATTTGGCTAGTTGACACTTTAGCCGGATTACTGCCTGCATGCATTTGTAAATATTGACGGGTGTCATACATACAGGCATTTTGCAAGAGCTAGAGATATTAGATTTTGACTAAAATCGACCAGCATATCAATGAGATGATAATAACAGCAGGTGGGAAGTTTAAGAACCTTTATAGGTCACCTTTTCTTATAATCACACAAAACATTAACATGGTCGCCAATGGGAAAACTGACAGTGTGCTGAGCCCTACATGTCCATTGTCCACCCCACTTTAGTTGATTCGACGTATCGCAGGGGAAATAAATTCACATCGTAGCGCCATCTGTGGGGTAAAAGAGATACAACACACAGTGACGACAGTTAATGTGTGTTATTTAGGTGGGAATTGGGTTTTGATGCTAAACAAATCATATTTTCTTGACTCCGCCCATTTGTGAGAACACCCCTTAGTAAAATACCCGAACGTCTACCTGGAAACCCTCTTTAATAACATTTTTGCGATAGAATAGCCCTTTCATTTTGAAATCGAAACGTCATGAAATGGCATGTAAAAGGCATGTCGGTCTTAATGTATTTAACTCCTGGAAAGTTCTTATAATATACTGACAGACAAAATCAATACAGGTGAATCGGTTCTATGATAACAGAATGATCATCTACACAAATAAATTATATACATATATTAACAACACATGTATGTTGTCAAATATGAAGGAAATACGCACAGAAAAACAAACAAAGAGCAAGACAAAGTAAGAGGAATTTCGAACAGTAAAATACTTCTGCAATTTTGTTTAGGTACAGTATTCGTTATATATATTTGCAATTGTACACGATATGTCGAACGTTTAGAGCAATACTAAGATTCCTGGTAAGAAACTCTATTGTTAAACCACACACGAAAGAAAATTGCTATATATCACCAAAGTAGTTTAACTTTGATTTGGCAATCTATGGTATATGATGTATTTAAGAGGGTATTTAACAAGGTAGCCATCCAATAGCTGCACATTCCGTATGGCATGTGGACTGGGAAGCCGAAGGGCTTATTGAGAGTCCAACAATGTTCCACTTAAGTGCAACCCACCCTTACCAAATATCTATCAATTCTATTTTTAAACATACATGTGTACATTATAAAATATGTAGGGTAACATTTGTAATGCGTTCTCCGAAACCCTATGTTAAATCCATTTTTTTGTCTATGACCATTTTACTGCTGAACACCTCATCAATTAAAAGCCTTCCATTGTGCACCCCTGGGCAAAACGTAGTCACTTGGACACCCATGTGCAAAGCCTCTCCAACATAACTCACAGAGAACACGCCTTGGGCAAAACTTTTCCCACAGAACACCCCTTGGGCAAAGCTTCTCTACAGAAAACCCATTGGGCAAAGCTTCTCCCCAAAACATGCATTGGGTAAAGCTTTTCCCACAGAAGTGACAGAACACGCCTTGGGCAAAGCTTCTCCCACTGGACAGTGGTGATGTATTGGAATGCCAGACGCGATTTTCTTTCGTGTGTGGTTTGACAATAGAGTTTCTTCCCAGGAATCTTAGTATTGTTCTAAACGTTCGACATATCGTGTAGAATTACAAATAAACACGCTTTGGGCAAAGCTTCTCCCTCTGAACACTCGTTGGGCAAAGCTTCTCCCACTGAATGTATCTTGGGCAAAGCTTCTCCTACAAAACACTTGCTGGGCAAAGTTTTCCTCACAGAAAATCCCATGGGCGAACCGTCTACATTGTACAACTAAACACTAAACACCCCTTGAGCGAAACACCACCCAGCAAAGACCCCACCCTTCCGTGCTTCGTTCCCAGGCTATTTAGCCTCCTGTCACTTTGAATCGAGTATTGTGTCCCCAATAATCCTAAACTAACCATATCATTAATGGGATACGGTAGTCCAGCAGCTGAAGCACCTGACTGCCAAAGGAGAAGACCGTGGTTCGAGTGCACTTCCCGTCGTTTCGAAACTTGGGCAATTTCGTTCATTCCACGTTGCTTGTGTCTTTCGGAAGAGATCAAACAATCGTTGGTCCTTTTTACCTGGTATTCTAAGCCAGGGGAAGTAAAACAATCCCACTCGGGGAATTGAAAAACAAATATTGGATTCACAGAGCCAAATATCCCACACTGCGCTGCAAGGAAGACCTTGCCAAATGGGGATACCGGCGCTGTACCATGTTTATCAGTCCCTCACCCTAGCAGCACACCATTTGCAATCTACAATAGTTCGAGCACAGTGCAAGTGCATTATGGCCTGGGCCAAGCACCAATAACCTATCATCGCAAACATCTCTTATCGCGTCGCCGCTCTTGACGTTTTATGACAACGTTGCCGACGACAAAGCCAAGCCCGGTCTGTCCTCAACGGCTCGCAGATCTTTACGACTCGACAAGCGAGCGTCTTATCGCCGCGATAAAACTGTTGATCTAAGCTGGTCGGCTGGGGTCAGTTGGTCAAACGGGCGGTGATCGATGGAGGATCTGTGGAACCAGCTCGGTGAGGTCGTCCTAGTTTTTTTCGGTAGTGTAAAAAGGTGTGGTCTATACATAGAGAGAGTTGTCCAGCACCTAGGATTGCTCAACATTTGCACGTCACTCCCCGCGTTATACCACTGATTGACATGTTCATTCCAACACTGATTCGGTTGTTCGGGAAGCTTTCAGCTGCGCTCCAAGTACTACGCGACTGCTTTTCGTTCACATAAATGGGCCCTATCCATCACTGTCTATAGCCAGGTATTCGTGTACACGAGTAGAGATGACACCATGGATCAACAGAAGAAGTGACGTCACACATGGCGACGAACATTCATGTGAAGATTCGGGACAGTTAAAATGATGATATTCAATGTTTTATTTATTCAAAAAATCCAGCAGGTCGCCGTCCCAGCAACGTTAAACTGCAATGAAAACGTATTTATGTTCGTTTCACAGGTCACCCCAATAAAAATACACCAGGCGAGGTCATGCCGATATAATGTCAAACCTATATGTATAGCAAAAAAACATAAGTTATTCATTCACACGAAAACACACACACGAACACGCGATATGACATAAATAAAGTTGTAGTGACATCGCAAACAATCCTATATCGAGGGCGTTTCGTAACAAGCACCCCTCCTATTGTTCAACCGTTCGCTCGGCGATCCAACAAAACACCATCCCAACAAAGGCCAACCTGTTTACGCTTAACGTTTAACTTCGCACAACAATTTTACGGCGCCATAAACCGCATATCACCAACTGCGAGTTTGTATCTGTGGGGCAATTGTTAGCTGGAGCACACCTTGGTGAGGCACGCCGAAAATAGCCGAGCAGCGGCGTCGCTGTCGAACGAATAATAAACAGTGACAAAGTCATATAAGCGGGACAGCTGAATTGTCAACCAGCGACACGGGGGTTAGGATAGACTTCCCGAGACGTCGTGTTTACAAATAAGTCTCACTTTGTTTAAACAAAGCGTGCCATCTGGTACGTGGACCTTGCGGGCACGTGCCGAAATACGGGGGAGTGGTTGGGGTGAGGACATGCCATGTAGACCGTAGGCATCACCCCAATAACCCCCGTGTATCAGCCCCCCCCCCCCCGTCCCAATAGCCCCCCCTCCCGAGGTGTGATAAGTGAAT
>CM034536.1:22164809-22167309 GCA_020002185.1 Paraescarpia echinospica | reverse complement strand
TATGAAACTCTGGTCCAGGAGTGGCACATAATAAGAACTGGACCACAATTAGCATGTGAAAATATACGGCTGTCGCGTAATGCTTCCAAATAAAGTACGGGGGACAAAGTAAACACCGAGCAGTGAGCGACAACGCAGAGGCTGCGTGACGAAGCGAGGTAAACATGACCCCGCTACTCATAAATAACGTCTCCTTCCGTTTAAATTACGCCATAAAACACACTGATTACTTCCCCATGCGGGTGACCATCGGGATGTGTAGTAACCGGTCAGAATCCTGTATCCATTATTGACGCCCACCCTGACGTCCGTCGAAACTAGGCTGAGGTCCAGTATTCACGTACTGGACGGAAGTGGGTCATCTCCGGTTACCGGTCACGCTTGAGTGGTAGTACGTTACTACACCGCACGCTCTGAATACCAGCACTGACAGACAGGCATGTCGACCATGCGCACTACGTCGACCGGTGTGATTCACCGGAAATTGGTAAAGGGACACTCGATAACGTCCCACGCGGATTAAATGACAATGAAAGTGCAACCGAATCCCGGGATTAGGTCATACGAATTGGGAAGTTGAGGCATGTGACCTGTCACGTAGTACCACAAGAGAATGCGTCAACGCGTTATCCCTTGTCTCGTATCAGTCCGTATCATCTTCCGTTTTCCCTCTTGAGATTCACGTGATGGTGAGGATTTAACTTTATGTGATTTTGTGGTCTATATATATTCAAGAGTACGTGACTGTGACTCAACCAATGTGAAATTTCATATAATATGTGTCTCCGGATTTGTTCATCTTGGAAAAGCGAGTGCCACTGCTTGGGGACAATACATTTTTTCTTGCAATATTTTCATTGACAACGTCTTTTGAATCATTTCGGCGGCCCCTGTCTCTGGTACCTACTGACAGTTGAGAGACACAAATTTGTTCTCATTCGTTGTCATCCATACGAATGACTTGATCCGTCCATCTGATGTTTACTTGATTAAGAAGCTGTTCCATACTCAGGATGCTTGCTCATTGACTGTATTTCTTTGTTGGTTTAGATATATCGTCATGGTATACCCAAGATGTAACTTATATATCTTCCCCGTAAAGCATGTATCTTCAAAACTTGATTTCGATGTATCTTAAATATTGCCTCTGTGAAGCAAGTAGCTTCCTAAATTAACTTTGATATAACGTTCATTTAGAGGACAGGTTGGTACTATTGCAAAGCACATTTGCTGCATCACTTTGATTGTTTTATATATTGCAAGTTACAATAATAATTTGTTATGTTCTTTCTTCTCTGACTAAACGTTCCTATATATACCAATTGTTATACTAAACCCCGCTGGTTTTGGGAGCCACTTTAACCAATTTAATCGGGTCCTGATTGTTTATGGGATGTGGACGAATTTACCAGTTAACTAATTTTGAACTATGGCGCCCAGTTTAACTGACGTAGTTGGGATGTTGTTTGACCAATTTAATCGTTCTAAATTAGGGCCCAGGTGGGACATGGGTCACAGGCGAAAATGTAGTCACAATGGCGTTATCAACCGTTTCAATCTATCTTCCGCGTGTCGTGTTTTTACCATTTCGAACTAACTCTGACCAGCCATCTGTCTATTTTGTGCGACCTCCCTGCGTCTTTCAAACTCCATTTTTGTTGTTGTTCGGAACCTACATATATTTGGGTGAGGAACTGCATTTCATACGAGAATGCGGTCAAGTTTCTATAAATGAATCCACTTTACCCATTTTACGCACGAGGTTACGCAACTCCAGTGCGAGTTGTAATATGACGTTCTAATGAAGCGTTGCATGTTGTGGTTAATGGAATAATCAGCCAGCGATTAAGTGTACTCATTAATTGGGGGCCTCACCACATAGTGAATGGGTTATGCCTTATGGTAAGGTGCAATTGGAGGTTATTTGGTGAGCCTCCGAATATTCCTTCACATTCAGTATATTTGAACCATTGTCATATTACTTGAAACTGTGCTCATTTAGACCAAAACGGCCAATTCATTGTTGTAGGTTAACATTACATTTCTGAAACCGAAGGGCAAGCCCTGTCCTATTCTTGTGGTGTGTCCTTTTGAATATGGCCTATGCCTCTTTGTGCATGTTGCTACTTTGAAAAAACTGTACATAACAGTAAACTAATAATTAGCCATATCGGTTACAACATTCCCATGACATAAAACAGTGGGTGCCTATTTTTATCATACCATGTAATCTAGCAGTGCGCCCCTTATGACCACATTCAGGGCAAATGACAACAGAAAAACGTTGTGGATGATGTCAGCGTGGAGATGTTTTCTTGATAAGGTCATTCGAGTGTGCTTAAACTACTGATTTTGCAAACGATGTTGAACTCGTACTAATAACTAAGACGACATAAATAAAATTCACTGGCGTCGGAACATCGTGAATATTGGGGGGTAGAGATTCTCCAAAACTTCTAGTTGGTCCTCCCCGGGGCTCACCAAAACTGGAAATAGGATT